>CM056170.1:25349417-25627859 GCA_029691765.1 Entomobrya proxima | reverse complement strand
CACTATATAAGGTTTCCTTGTCTCTTTGCGTAAAAAGAACTGCAACATAAACATTCAGCTATCAAACATGCTACATATAATGTATCAGTGGCCTCGGTTTCAAGAAAAAGAAAGACGCAGAAAATATCTCATTAAAACTATTCAATGGCAAATGGCAAGGAAAGCGCATTTTTTGTTGCGCTGAAAATATCCAAAAAATACGTGACGGTCCACTCAAGATGACAAATGCGAAAGGGAAGATGTTCATTTTTAAAAGAAGATGGAGCAAAAGTATGGACGCCTTGCTGCGATTCTAAAAATAATTTCATTGAAAAATCGATGCAATGAATGAACATTAGGTACATAAATCGTGTAGTGTGTATAATATTTGCCTGTTGACAGAGCATACTACAAATTACTACATAATATGTGTAGTGTGTATGCATGCATACTACACAAAAGACTAAAAATTGCATCAGGGAATGAATTGTTTGCTACGATATGAATAAATAATGTATCAAAAGAAGAAAAATACCCTTGAGCCCATTTTCATTCAGTTTTCAGGCTTGTTATTTTTCTGTATAAAAATTTCTTGTCATAAAATGCGTGGTGACAGATATGTATGTTTTTTTAGTTTAAAACATTGGATACGTTTCAGGGTTTCTTAAAAAATTCTATAGTATAATATTTTTAAAACACAAAAAATCAGTTCTTTGAAAAATGCTTTACAATACTTTTTTAATGTGCATTGATAACGCATTGGGCAATGAGGCAAAGTAAAGAGTGCAATAGCTTGCAAGGTGATACGAGGACAGGTGCTCTTGTGCAATAGGAAATCTTTTATACTTGAAGTTGAAACGCATTATTTGATTCAAGGATAAAAAGCGTTTATTATAAAGTACGCCACAACATGCCAAAATATATAGCATTGATATATCTATATGACTATGCGAGCGTGTAAATGAGCATTTATAATAGTTTTTCCCTTTTGCGTATTTACGTATAAAGTGCAAAGCCAACCCGTGTTCTATTCGAACATAATTGCTGGTATACATAATAGATGCACAATAATATAGTAGTTTTTGCTGGTTTTGTACGAGTACACTTCCACTAGTAGTGCAAACGTAATATTTTCTTTTTCAATGGCAAATAGGTACCATTATTACTACTACTGCCATTCATTGTAACGTCAACTACAGCATCAAAGACATGAGCTGGTAATGATAATGATGCTTGGTCCACCTGTCTTGCTGCCTGCACATTTTTGCCCATCAGTTTAATCATCGTCATCCTTTTCTGCATTTTATCTCATCACACAGTACATGTTATGTGTGCATATTGTGCTGTCGACTGGTCTGTCTAAACCCAAACTGTACATGTGGGCATGTAACAACACAACAGAAAGCGATGCAATCGTTGTATTTCATTTCATTTTCAATGATGAACAGGGGACACGGCATCTGGTTGCTTTGCCACTTGTTACAAAATGCAATAAATGCTGATGATCCACTACTGTGCTGTTGTTATGCAGTTTTGCAGTTTACACGGTTATACTTTGTTCCTATCTTGTTCGTCGTGGGCTCATAATACAAAAAGCACTTTGTGTGTGAATTCTACATGCTTTTCTTTAGATACCTAATTGTTTACCAGACATCACCACATGAAGTAAACTAAGTAAGCAATGTTCTTGCTTGATAACATTCTTGTATGTATTATGTACCTACACCACCTTGGGAATTTTTTAGTTTGGTGAAGTAAGAAAGGAGAAGTTTGCTGAAGCAAACCACATTGTTTTTTAAACAAAAGTTGGCTTCATTTTCGTTTCCTGTATTTTTTGTTGCACCTGCACCAAACATTTTTATACATCAAATTCTACGTTTACGTAAAAGCTTTCTGGGCTTTTCACTGGCTTTGTTATGCGTCATGGCAGGTATAACGACTAGCATTATGTCTCCAGCTGCAAGCATGTTAATTCCCAGTTACTCAATGTAAACAGGGAAATCAAAACATAATACGATGGATATTATGCTGGTGCAAATATTTAAGCTTTTCTTTAAAGGCTTGACAATAATTTTTGCGATCAATTTACTTGAATAGGTAAACAGCGTAACACATTTGTGTGCATGAGAATGCAACGTAATGGGAATGACGAGAATTTTATTTTTGAAGCAGCAAAATATATGTGCAAATAACCCAAAATTTGTATAAATAAATACTGCTCACGTAACTTACAATAACACACATATCAGCACATCTCTCCAATCCTTAATAACTTTAAATGCACGTAATTAAGCGTTTACTTCATGCGGAGGTAAACAGTGAAGGATAATTTAGAAAAAGGAGTCAGAGTCACAAGCACGTTTGCATATTACCGTGACTGATGTTTAATGCATAGTTAAAACAGCAGCGCAATCATGATCTGACGTGAATGAGCAGTTTATATATCATAATATTTACTCTTTCCCTGTTGTAATATCCACTTATTGAAATCTTGAGCAAAATTATCAGTTTTGTCCGTGGCTTTTAGTACTTTATATTTTGGCTAACCTGATATTTATGCGCTTGATATATGAAACGATATACAATAGTCTATAGTTTTCTACTGACGACTAAACGTAGCCACCAGGTCAGGCTGATTATGTAGTCAGTTTACATGGTCATCATCCTCCCAAATTATCCTCACTAAATGCTTGGTAAATGCAGAGTAATGTTCCAACTGTTTTTGTCTGAAAGTGCATCAACAAAATTCAGCATGCTTATATGCCCTCTCATTGTGCTGACTGTCATAAGCATTTTATACTCGTGTCACCGAAATAATAATTTTTCGAAATGGTACACTCGCCCAGTTATTTACTTATATTTTTCATGACAAGATGGATAGGACGGGGGGATAGATGAATGATGGATTGAAACTGATGATGTGCAGTGCAGGCAAGCATGGTCATCGCCACATGTTAAGTCGTAAGTAAGTTTGATAATAAACCCTCTCAAATATAATAGTCTTCCTTCTATAGGGTAAATACATATAGCCTACATCTGCAAGGAAAAAGTGAAGTAAAAATGTTTTTCATTTCGATGCTGTTTTGCCACACGTCAGTGTTCGTGGAAATGCAAATGTATGCAAGTAGGCATTATCGTTGGAGAGTAGATCAGTCAGTTATTTTGAGTAAACACCTCTCATACTTGGAGCCATAGCTGTGCTGCCGCATGCATTGAATCTGCCAACGTAATTGCCTCCGCTGCGTCGCTTTGTTCATATAAATTTCATGAGTGCATAATGGCATAAATGTGTACATAGTAGACAACATAATGTACACAATGAATTTTCGTACCTATTTGTTTTTTATAGTTTAAAAAAATGAATTGGATTGGAACGCTTTGCACACTGCAATGCTGGTGTTATGAAGAATAAACCTAATATATGCAAGACGTTTACGTATCATTTTGATGGTCTTGGTCAAAGAATGGTTGCTTATTTTCTTGTTTCTGTTAAGAGGAAAACTGATGCTGATTTTTATGGGGGACAAAAAATGACTCCATGAAGGAAAATAAAAAATGATTTCAAGGATGATGGCAATGATATGCATTGCATCATCATTTACCATCATATAACTCCACTACTTGCAGTGCAGTGTAGGTGAGCTCTCGTATTTTTTAAGTGCATGGACGAATCCGCACAATAAGATGTTGAAAAGAAAATTATGTACGTGTAATATACTTTTATACAGACACAATATGCACCGTAGCAGCAGGAAAAGGGTGTAAAATGCAACAAAAACGTATGCATCATCATCAACCATCAGCATGCGATGGAAATGTGAGCAGAGCAGAGATTCAAAGTGCAAATTCACTTTTGCTCCTCTTACATGCAATCCTTTGTGCAAGATGGGAATAGAGGAGTCGCAGTTTACGTTGAATAACACTATTGTGTTTCTAAAATCCTTCTTCTGTGTCTTTTGCTTGATGATAAAGTTTATAATTACGTGTTGTTATTTTCGTTTGGTTGGATGCTTTTTGCGTAGTAAGTAAAAATAGGTACGCCTAGAGCATACTGCTGCAGGATGATAATGAAGAACTGTACTACCTATTATTGTCATACATCAACAGCAGCTCAGCTCAGTATGACGATGGTGAGATTTTTAAAGTATGCATTGCACAAACAGCATACCAATTACAATATCATCCTCAGTTCTTAGGATGATTGCAGTGCAATGTGCCAGTGAGTGCAATGCAGCGTTGGTTCGAGAATACCTAACGTTAGCGATAGTAAGCGCACGTCACTTTACTAATCATCATCAACATCACCATCGCACAGGATATTGTTATGTTGTTACTTCCATTATACATACATACCATAAATTGTACTGCGCGATGAAGATAACTGATAAAATATGCAATGCATGCAAGCCTACCTGCTTGCTTACTACAAATAATGTGTAATATTTAAGCAGAATGAGAAGAGGAGGGGAATAGGCATGGCAGGGGCGACTTTGCATTTCTACTTGGTCATGCACTTTTTACTCACTTTTTGGTCGTCATCTCGCACAACAACGAGCGTTGCACATTGTGCTACGTACACATATAGCATACATACAAACTTACTGCTCACATGTATGCAACGCAGCAAAAAGATGATAGTTAGTCATACACGTAATAAATATTCTTCAACCTTTAACTTCACTATGCGTTGCACTTGCTTATCGGGCAGTCAGTCTTGTGCAGCAAAGTTACTGAGAAACAGCCAAACAGGTCCGCTAACTACCAAGCCATACGTAATACGCATTAAACACGTTGGAGTGGAACTATAATGCATTTTATTTTTTGTTGCTGAAATCCACGTTTTAATGCATGTCGAGTAGGAAAATAAAAGAATTTTAAAAAATGGTTTACGTCAACAGTCATTCTTTTTTTTGATTTGTTACAAAGTTATCAATAATAGAGTTGTACATTCTTCGTCATTTATCAGCTTTTTGTTGAATCAATGTTCAGGTGTTTTATTTAGAAAATCATGTACAAAATATTGTGGAATTGTGACGAAAGCAGCAAGAAATGGGATCCTTCAAGAAAGCTAATTCACAGTTCCTTGTTATTAAGCGAAAATAAGTCAAGTACAATTTTTCAATGGAAATTCAATCTCTAATTTTGGAACGTCGTGCGGTTTCGTTGGTCAAGTTTATAAATAATCAATAAGAGCAAGGCACAACAGTTTTCGTTGTGGAACGAGCAGTGTGGAGAAAGAAAACAAACTTTCATTAAAATTTTCTCGGAACGCGTGGCCACTGTATATACTGAATCATCATTGTATAACCCAGCTTGGCATGGCAAGTTGCATATTTTTCCTGCAGGAAGTCAACTAGCAGCAGCGACAGCATTTTGTAGCCCACGCCACTTTTCTTGGTTCAAGGAACCAATGCTAGCAATGCTAGCCAACAAAGGCAGCAAAACACGCTCTCAATAATAAATTTGTGCCTTACTAAATAAATTATTATCAATACGAAGAATTGTTGGTGGAACATTACCGAAACCCGGAATACGATAGAAGGGAAACCTGTGAAGGAAGTGCATTTAATATTCAGTAATAATATACTGCTTCACTACACTACATAAGTAGCACGGAGTGGGACGTATGAAATTACTTTTCTATCGAGGAGAAAAGTATTTGTTTTCAAGTAAGATTCTCTACTATACAATACAGAATACAGCATAAGGAAACAGTGAAAGTTGTCTCAATATATGGTAGAGCCAACAACAAAGTGACAAGCGTGTGGGTGTCATTCTCATCATTTTGTATAAACATTTTGCTAAAAATCCTTTTATAAAAATACTTTCAGAGCTATTCCGCTCTATGCTTGTACACATATCCCATTGTTGGCTGTACAATAACAATAAATACCAAGATTCCACAGGGAAGAAAACTTTTTTCCATCTCCTGTAACTCTACAGCCGCCACAACGTCTTATTTTGGAAGAAAAGAAGAAAGCATTGGCAAGAAGCTTACAGTAAAAATAGATGAGAAAATAACAACGTTTCTTTTTACTCTGTGTGTAACAGCATCACAGTGCAGTGAGCGTTACTAAAGCCGTTTCCTTCGTTTGCCTTTTGCGTCCAAAATAAAACGGTCGTCTGGAAGAAGCCGTTTTATTGTCTAATGCCTATCGTGCTTTACTATTTCCACTACCACAACAAAAAAGCTCAAAGGCAGCTTGAATAAAAGCACAGAAAATGTGCATAAGGTAAAGTCAAGGGTGCTTTTCCTGTGTTTACTACCAGATGTAGTGCCTGAAAGACACGATGACTTGAGTTTCTTCAGAAAAGGGAAAGGATACAGAGAAAGCCATATATTTTCTTTTTTATGAGAAACGTTCTTTCTACGTTCGTTCAAGAAGAAGTAAACTTATGCATGGTGAAAGGCAAAGGAACGAGCAAAACAGAGGACCATGATGATGATATGATATGGTGAATGCATTGCATACAGACTGCTGCAGTTTCCGTGAACTTTAGTTGGACTACTACTCCATACTACTCGTCGTACAAAACTCTTTCCTCGAACCCAAACATCAGAACTAGGAGAAAATCCTACTAGCTTCACATGCAAAAGCTCTTTACTATAGCTTTCACTTTGTTCACGTTGAACAACAACAAAAAAGACACATACGTAGTTAGTTGGTGGTGTACGCAACGCAGTAGTGGGACGGGTATTACGTAGTACAGCGGCAGCAGCAGCGTAGCAAACGAAAAAGGAAAAGCGTAGTGCAACACAACAAAAAGCTTAAAGGTAGGGACTATACCGAGCAAGAAAAAACTGGAAACTACTGCTTTAAATGCATTGAAAGAGCATAGAGAAATACGAGTGCTTGTCATCATTTCTCTGTGCATTTGGCCTTCCTTTCTCGTTGTAGAAAAACCCCCGTGTAGCAGTAGCAATAATCATACCTACATACATACATAAATTTTGAACTTTTCCTTATTGCAAAAAACTCCTTGGAGCACATGAAAACCAAACAAGTTTATACCCATATTACCTATATTATGTACATGTCCTTATCTACGAAAAAAGAAACTAATGCAGTGCAGTAGTTGAAGCGCTTCGTGGTTTTTGTATAGTTTTTTACCCTATAATTTTCAAACGTTTTCCTCGATTCCTGTTATTCTTGGCAGGAAAAGTGGCAAAGAGAACAACGTCAGGACAGTTGTGCCGTTTCTGGTCTTCGTCGCATACCAATGTCGCGTATCCACATTATACAACCTTCGGAAAAAAACAATTGTTTAAACTACCATAATACATTATAGAGGCATACACGGAGAAAAGTGAGAAAGCACACAATTATCACACAGCACAACAAACCAACGCTGTTTGCAGCTGGACTGTCTGTATATCTATTTAGTAATTTTTTGTCTTTATGGCCATAATCGCCATTCCACTCTGCAGCAGCAATTCATAAAGCAAGCATTCATATTTTTCCACTTATCTGCACCAGAGCGAGAATATTTTTTGTGTGCTCTGCTTCAACAACATTTACCTATATATTTACTTCTGCAATAGGAGAGCGCAGCTCTTTGGCTACCAGAAGAACGTGGAAAAAACTGAACTTGTATGTGTGTGTGCAAATGGAACTTGCAAGAAAGAGCAACAACAACACATAGGCATTATTACAGCCACGCTCGTTCACTCATTGCATTTCGCATTCTTTACACACTTACTACTACTCTCAATGTAGGCTCGACTCACATTCATTTTTCTTTCTCCCCGAGAGTGTGTGTAAAACGTAAAGTGTGTGAGAGCCACCAACTACTCTTTTCTGCTAGTAGTAAAACCCGTGTGCATTGCATATTTGCTGGGTGCTTCTGAGCGTTCTCTCTATATAGTATTTGCACTCTATTCATTCCCAAGTTGACTGGCTGGCTGGAAAGAAAGGGAAAAAGGAAGAGAAGCAGGCTGTGAGAGCAAAGCAGCAACATTGCAGTTTTTCAGCTTTTGTGCGAGACCAGAGCAAGAGCATTTCAGTAGTGTGCTGTTGCTTTATTGACAAAGAGTGTGCGAGAGAGAAGGAAATAACAGCGTTTCTCGTAAGCGTTTAGGTTGTGTAAGAAGGAAGAAACATCATCCATCACATCACACTGTTTGTCCACATTTTTACACACACGTTACATGTTCTTTGCCATCAAGTGACAACATACGAAAAATATTACAATTATAATCAAACATTGAGATAAATAATAATTACGCTGTGTGTCTCTTATACAGCTTGCATAAATTATGCATAGTGTGTAATTTAGTGTTGTTTACTATTCTTTCCTAGTGAACTTTTGCTGGATAAATCAATACGGAATACACGTGAATTGGGTACTTTTACTAAGAATAAGAAGAACATGGGTACATTTCAATCGATTTTCAGAAAGATTTGAAAGGTGCGAGAAAAGAGGAACTAAGGATTTTTTCCTGTCAGGCTGTTGATGAACAACAAAGGAAATTTTGGTGATAGACTTGCAACAGAAATCATAGCAGAAACGCATCGGAGCAGCTAAGCGGTGTAAACAAGAGAAAAGCTGCCTGGTTTCTTCTTCACAGAAGAGGAAGCTAATAAATACCTACTTGATACCCATAGCCCATTTTTTCTCGCAGCTTCATTCAGTACTTTCTCCGCCGCCTTGCTATCAAAATCAACGGTGCTTGCAACTCAATACGCATTGCTATTGAAAAATATTGCTATTTACTGTCGAAACGCTTTTAAATCTACATACTATTTGAGTTCAAGTGTGTCGTATTCTGTTGGAACTACGTTCATTTGTGTAAAAATAACAATAAAAAATAACAATAAAAGAAGGTTAGTCGGTGCTTCGGGAATTTTTTCCCCGTGAGCAGAATAAAAAAAGTGATAAAAAGTTTGGAAAGCTTTAATTAGTTCGCAATTTCGAAACGGGTTGAACAGTACGCAGTGTGTTATATCAGTCTTGTTGATCGTCATTATATTTTCTTGTGGAACTAGAACCAAAAAGCCAAAAAGAGCCAACGGTTCATTCCGGCAAGTTCTTCTTTGACGTTTATTACGCTGCATGTTAGATCCAACGTTCTTTTCTGCGGGCAGCCCTTTTCAAGTTGTCCACAACGAGATAACAAGTAGGCTCGAGTTTGAAGGCTGTGAAAGCAAGTGACAAAAACGTAAGTTAGCTTGAAACCTTGAGAATTCTTGGAAAAGGAAGAAGAGAAAGGAACAAATTTTCAGCTATGCAATTGCAGAAAGCGATTTTGTGTGTTACATGAAATATTGAAGCATAGGATTGACAATCAGTTCGGAATAAGACACGGTTTTGAATTGTATATCCGCTGGATGGGTTGTTGAACATTTCATTGGTGCTTGATACTTGGAAGGACAGGGACTTTCCAGGAAAAGTTCGTAGAACAGTAAGAAATGAATAACTTGACAGTTCTCTTAAAGTTATAGGCAAAACTAAAAGTCACTGTTTTACATAATATTATACACTACATTCTTGTTATTATTATTACTTAACCTAAATTACATTCCAGTTGTGCTTGTTGACTACATAAAAATAATATTATAAACATACAAATCATTGAAAGTTCAAATCTTCAGTCGGAAAGGTTTTATCTCAGGGAAAAACTTATCTGATTTCTTCAAGCAGTTTACAGAGATAAAAAGCAGACAATTTTTTCTTTGTATTAGACACATTTGATTGCCAAAATCTACCTAAAAGTATCATCTTCAGGAACTACTTAATTGATTTAGCTACCATTAATTAAAACTTTAAAACCATCATCTTCAAAGCGTGTATAAAATTCAAAGCAAACCGTGATAAAATATTAGGTAATTCCTAAATGGTCAACACCCTCAAGGTCTTTTAACTACCTAATTGAAGCTAAATCTGCCACCAGCAAGTCAGTTTCAGCATTATTGGAATTTTTCTGTACCGGATCTCAGTGAGAACCAGTAAAATACAGACTCTAGAAGGAAAGAAAACTTTACACTCAAGCAAAGCACAGCAACAAGCATTTTTGGAGAAAGCAACGGTTGTCTCCTCAATAACTACACACTACCTAATCAAAGAACGGGAAAAACAGAATCCTACAGTCCTTGAAGAGTCAAGAGAGGATTTCTCAATTTTTACGTCTCCTCGTCTGTGTTACTTAATCGGTAAGTGATGGATCACGTTTCTCAATTCCACTACAGATATGCATATAAAAACGGAAGTTCATACACTGGTTAAGCGTCTACAATGTATAATTTAAAATGTTATAATATGCAGGTAAAAAAAATGTTTTCGTTCATGGCACCATCTGCATAAGCATGATTAACGTTTTGGGTACGAGCACGCATAATTATTCTCTTTGCTCTGAATCTGACGTTCTCTGCTTGGGATCTTGACAGCTCAAGGATAAAAAGTACGACGAATTTTGCAGAAAAATTTCGACTATGATATTGTTTGTGCTGCATGAGTTATGCATCTGTTCTCATGATTCACGAGGGCGATGACGGAGAAACGGACGTGCGACGTAGTTAGTGAGAATTGAGAATTACATTTTGCATCATCACATAAAATGCATCCATAAAAGTTGTTAGAAATGCCATTGGCCGTACGCAAGTATCATACGACTTGCAAAACTCATTAAAGCATATTCGGCCCGTATATCATCATCATCAGAAAACAGACAGAGGAGTGTTCACACTTAAGTCTTTTCTCAGAAAATGATAATGTTTTGTACGGGCAAAATAAAAGAGCTAACATTTACTCAGGTATAACAACGCACGATATTTAGGTATTCATAAAAGTGCAATGAAAGTGGGATACACTTGTAACCTGCAGTTTTCTGCACAACTTATTGAGTCAATAAAACAGAAATTATTACTACCTGTAATTTTATTACTTTTCTCTTCACTGGTTCTCTACTGAAAAAATATCTTTAGTGACGAGCGCTAGCTATAAAAACTGAAACCTTTGTGTTGTTGTTTCACATAAACAACAAAGCAGAAGAAGTATCATTTTAATAGGTTATTGCTTTCTGCATCACTAAAATATGTAATGATTTTATTGATACTAGCAGAAAAACAAGAAGATTAGGATTACTATTGCACATCTGCTAAAAAAGCTAAGTTGCATATTTCACCGTCATAATATTGAGAAAAGGTTTTCAGCACAAAAACAACGCTGGCATTTGAGTCACCTTCTTTTTTCTGCAGTTCTTGTTTTTAATGCGTCGTTGATTTTACAAAGCTGATAAATTGATGGAACATTAGTCATATCATGTCTTTTTATGATGATCTCTGCGTCTAAAGTGAAACATTGTACATTACCTGGCTATGCATTGCATTTATATCTGCTGCTGCTGCTGGGAGTTCCAGTATTGAAGAGTTCAGCAGTACGTTATATATTACTACCTTGTTTTTAGCGTCTCAGTCAAAATATCGTAAAATATTTTTTGCATTTTTGTACTCGCACTTCGCGTCATTGGGATTACAGGACATGTAAGCAGTTTTATTGTTTCGACATACCTGAAAGTGATAGAGACTAGAAACATTCTTTTGTTTTCATTTCAATTAATATGCAGTAGGGACGACTTAATGGCCTTGTACTGTCTGCCCTCCCTAAACCCCCAGGTTGCTGACGTGTCGTGTTTGTCTATAAGCGTTCCAAACCTTCGCGGAAACATCTATTAGTAGTAGGCAATAGTCAACGTTATTTAATTAGGATTGCCACATAATAGCATCATTTTTATTTGCGCACCATTGCATTCGTCTAGTCTTTAGAGTTCACTGCATGGGTAGTGACTTATGGCTTCCCTGGAATTCCTCGGAATGTGCAATTTACTGTAATGTATTTTATTGCGCAATTATACCCAATTAAAATCATTCTATTTCTAAAACTGTGGGTGTATGTAGGTTCATGATAACAGGAGAGATAAGAATAGCAAAACACAGTATCAAAAGTTTTGGTTATATGCAGTCTGGACATGCTAGTCTTCTTATTTGCAGCCTGCCCCGAAATTATTATCAAACATTTACTCTAATGTAAATAACAAACAAGCTCATTAAAACGTCGATGAATGTAGATCATCACTCCAGAGTTTGATGGATCAATTGAATTGCATCGAATTCCAGACTGTCAAACTTTGCCTTCTATGATTACAATAGCATTTTCGGTGGCAATATTGATAACAGAGATTGTTCTGCTACACAGAGTGAAATTGTTCAATAGTAGCTACACAGAGTACACTACGTTCTGAGTTCTGGCAAATTATGAGAAATGACAGTATCAATCTTGTTCATTCAGTGGAACGAAAACCTCATTGCACTTTATTTGGATAGGTGCATTTACATTATGTCGACAAACTCTGTGGTTGGTTGTGTGTATGATGGCTATAGTGAGAACTCCTCAGACCTGACTTTATGCAAAATAATATGTATTCATGAATGAGAGAAACTAGTGTATACCAGCTTTGGTAACTGTTGCAAATAATGCAGTATCCTTCTCGATCTATCTGTTCCAATTCATCTCTATTCATCCAAATTTCAGTTCATCTTATTTTCTCTCAAAACTCAAGTAGGGTTATATAGTAAGTATAGTGCTGGTGTGGTGTTCTGCTACTGCGGGTATGTAAAGTTTTATTGTTTCTCCATTTTCCTATCGTCAGCATCAACTATGGATGCATATTATGCGTAGTAGTAAAGTGCTGATATGAAATCGATTCTCTTTTGCTTTGTGGTATTATACGGTTTTGTATGGTTACTTCTCTTGTGTGAAAAATGTAATGTGGTATGCAGTCTTGTGTCTATAAAATTAAAAAAACTTAAAAAGATATATATTTATAAAAGAAAAAATATGGCTGATTATTACAATTGTTGCTGATGCTGTCTTATAACAATGCGAAAACGAAAAACCCCTCTACCAGAATAGTATTAAAGTAATAGTGCTAGGAGTGATGTAAGTAGTAAAAATCTAGTTACTAAAAGCAAAAAAAGTAGTTACCACTTCACACACCAGCAGTCATCGTACCATGAACATGCTCATCATCTTCTCCAAACATGTAGTTTAAGGTTGCATTCCGTAGGTATAATTATTGCAAATAGCTCTTCTCACAGTGCGAATGAAAATGAAGCTGTTTGGATATCTTTCTTTATCTCGCATACTGATATATAACATTGTTGTTTCTTCTTCCTACATGCGTTTTTTTCTGGTTTAGTCCACACTGATTCTTTTATTATATTGTATTTTTGGTACAGAAACCAAGTATCTCCGTTCAGTGAAACGCTAACACAATATATATTCATTTGTAGGTGTGTATCGGTTCCACTTTTTCCTTTACCTTTATCCATTCTTAAAAGTTTATTAAATTGCATACGACGGGAATAAGATGAAGGAAACCTACCTGTTTTCTTTATTTCTTTTTAAAAGCTGGCTGACTGACTTTTCTAATGTATCATTAGTGCACAGTCAAAGTCAAACGTCAATACACACGGCCAGTTAAATGGTCTGCTCACACACAGCATGGTAACAAGAAGGTAGGAGGAGGAGAAGAATAAAAGGATATTATTTTCTCTTTGCTGAAGCTCCAGTCAGACTACTAATAACAAAGCTCAAAGACCAGTTCGTCGGTCAAGACCAGAAGACCCACCGTCATGATGATGATCAGCAGCGGCATCACCGTCATAAGCTAGCTAACCAGACAAGTGCGAAAGAAGTAAAAAAGGATGTATTTTTGTTATGAAACCATGCGCTAGCTGGTCGGCAATAAATTTTCAAAATGTGATAATTCAACTACATCATTGAACAATATATGCACATACAAGGAGTTTTATTGTTGTGTCAAATGGAAATCCACTATATGCGCTTGCTCACTCACCCGTTTACACAACGATATTCAGCTGAATTTAAAGTTAGCATCATGTTCAAATGTTTTGACAAAATCTTTCATCCGCAACAACACGTACTCGTCTACACTAATTTTGGTCATTTTTGTAAGTGGTAGTGGTAGAGTAAAATGCTGTATGACTTCATTGTGAGAAACATTAACTGCCTACACTACCAGCAAATGTCTACAATATCTTTGGACAGTCTAAAAAAATAAAAATATTCTGGAAGAAAGCATAATGTTTTCTTGTCATACTAATAATTTGTAGGGGTGAATTGCAAAAGTAAGCAAAAAAATGTTGTGCACCAACCACACATTGTCAGTAAAGGTTACATGCAAGCTCAGCACAAAAGCTTTTTTCAAAAGCGCAAGCAAACACAAAAGACGTTGATTCAGGTTTTTATCTGCAGCTTTTCTCCTCTCTTATCGCTGTCGGAATCATCGGAAAAATACTCTTTCTATTGCACACACACTTTATGTATGCTTATGCCTACAGTATAGTACCATCATAGAATATAAAAATTAAACGAAGCTGCTCGGCAAATCTTTTCTTCGGTTTGTGAGAAAAAAGTGACTTTTTCTTTGATTTATCTCCGACAATTATCAAGTTTGTAGCTCGTGTGTATGCTGCTTGCACTTGCAAAAGTTGCAAATTTAATATAACTCACAACCGCACATGAAAGAAATACCTTGTGTTTATCTTTGTATCGAATTTCCAATTCTCCAATCTCAAAAAATACTGCTTTTTTGTGCAAACTCATCATTAAAACCATGTCAGCGACTGACTCCTTGATAAAAAGTGCAGACAGCACAATATTTCTCATTACGGCAAATCAAAAAGTAAAATGATATGAAAGATATAAAACGTAAATAAATAATGCGCTTTTATACTAGCAGGAGCACTATTTTTATACATCCTCCGAAAGAAATTGCTTTTGGCAATGGAAGTCTCTTGGCAAAAGAGCATTAAAGCAATCAATATATTCACTTAAGCGGAATAAATGATTTTCTCCGTCTGTACTCTGCGTACATGCAGTAACCATGATCCTGTTTGACTGTTCATCCCAATTTGGCTACTGCGATGTGATGTAATAATATGTGTGTGGTAAAAAGAGAAAGGTCGACAAGCACACAAAATGTGTAGCAAGCAGTCTCGACATTGAGTACAACAACTATGATAATATGACGAGTTCTTGTTTTACTTAATGGGCAAGTGGCAAAGAGTACAAAGTGTGTAGTGTGTGTGTAATGTGATGTGCAAACCCGTGTACTTTTGTCTGGCTAAAAAATCTTTCTATAACTCCGAATGCCTAGAGCACTACGACCACTACATGACACACGGGTACACAATTTGTAAAGCAGACTTTGTTCATATCATTTCTTTCTTCCTATTTGGTTGTTATAAGCATATACTTACACAATATCTGTACGTAAAAAGACAAAGGACATCTATACGATAAAGTGTCTATAAAACATTGTAAACTTTTACATATAATACACACACTATGCACATTCATGAACCCGAGAGAGAACAGCAAAACCGAGTAGGCGAGCGTTCGTTTGGGGGATGTTATTGCAAACACTTGCAACGCTGCAAGTAATACAAAAGAGCATTTTCTCTTTCGCTTGTTCGAGTCTCTAGAGAAGGGCCATATCTTATTCTCTCTCTCTCTCTTGCTCGGTTTCTCTCTTTCCTCCTTTTTTTCTCGACTGCTTTACAAATTTTCTCTCCGTTTTACTCGCTCCCGTCCTCATGAAATCTGTTTATAGGCTTTAGAACTACTATTAAACTGCGTTTTTCCTGTAAGGCTTCTATTTTGGTGCAACACATTCCTATGCATATTATGCCTAGATGTTATTCTTTGATGAAAGCGGGCCGTTATTCGTAATACCGTAAACCTAACCTACAACTTGACTTGTATCCTTGTCCTCTGCTGAGGATGTATTTTGGTGATCTTTTCAGTGCATCCTCGAAAGAGAACAGGATTGTTATATTTCTGTATAGTATATACCTATGTATGCTTTCACTATTCAAAGATACTTTCTAATGTATTTTTAGTGAAACTTTCTTTGTTTTTACTGCTGATTTGTTGAAAAATCTTTACTTTTTGTAGTCGACAGCTTTGGATCCATCGATTTTGCCTTCCTGAAAGGAAAACCGAATTTGTTCCTCGTATATTTCTAAACTTGTAGTTATGTATTATGTCATTCAAAACTAAGTGGAACGTTTCACTTTGTTGTATGAATGTTGTAATATGGTGGGCGTTATCAATGGTGGTGGGGATGAACTTTCCAAGGTGGTTGGAGAAACGTTAAGGGTAAAACAGGACCGTGCTATAGGTAGAAATACAATGTACGGAGCACTGCTGCATATTCCATAACAAAATATGCACACAAATAAACTCTCTTATATGTGACGTACTTTTGGTGTCCTTTAGATGAACGTTTCCATTTCACTGAATACAACTCATCTTCTATTCATGCACTTTACCATTTTACCGCTTTCGACTTTTCCTCTCGCTTTGTTCCAATTTCTCTGGACTGCTTTATTTTTCTCAGAATGACACTGTCATTTTTATTCATTGGGACAGGCTGGCAGGCGCACATAATGTTATACAACTTCTTTCTTTATACGTAATAGCAACACATCAATTTGAATAGAAGAAAGCTGCTTTTGGGACGGGAATAAATTTTGTATTACGTGCACTCATTCTTCATGTCATTTTGTGTACATGTATTTGGTGCATTCGCTTTTCTGGTAAACACTGACTTAAAATTGTCTAGCAATCGCATTCAAAACAACAACAAACACAACACGAGAGAAGTTAAGCGATATCAAAAGTAATATAGGAAATAGAATGATGTACATAATAGAGGAAAGCCTGTAACGGAGTTACAACACACGAGGCATTATTGTTCCTAAAAGAAAACAACAGCGAAACCCCTTTTACAAAACAGACACGAAAAGAAAAAAAAATACGCATATAGGTAATCAACAAGCAGCAGCATAGAAAAACGATATTATTGCAATACCAGGAAAACGGCGATAGAGTAGCATTATGGCACTTTTTGTTTCTCCGTCGTTTTTGTAGGCAGTGAACATTATTAACTCAGCGGTATATATCCGCGTCGTCATCTCATCCGCATTTTCAAGTCTGTTTTAGCGAGAATTGCTTGCATGCACAAACTCTTGATGTGCTGTATTTTTTCAAGTTGTTGTTGTGCATGCATGCATGCATGCATGATGGCATGAAAAGCGAACGAAATGAAAACTCTTGGAAAAAAGGAAGTAGAGCTAGACGAAAAGAGGAGAAAAGACCAGACGGGAGAGAATCACGGAGGATTTTCAAATGTGCATGTACGCAGCAGAATTTACCTTTTTGTGCTATTTTCAATTTCAATATAGGTTTTTTCGTTCTGTTATTCGGCAAATATACATTTCTTTCTTAATCATCCATACATAAGCTACTTATATTATCTCTACTTGTTCCTTTTGATCGTCGTCTTTGTCGTGGGTTTGTTCCATAATATGTATGCATGAGTCAAAGTCTGATAATATGGAAATGGAAAAGTGCAGACCCACCTATTTAATGTACAGGTATTTTCTTCATTCCTTTTCTTTCAATCGTTCCATTTCGCTTCGCACACGAGTTCCAACATACACACACATGTATGTAGGTCCCTTTGTTTATAAAGGTATTTAATATCTACATGATATACCCAAGAATGATGGATTATATATACATATAAGACATATATGCATAGTTAAACTGCATATAATATTATTAATAGGCTAGCACATTTCTGTCCATTATAGTAACAGGCTCACTGCTGGAAGATAAAACATTAATGTTTCTTTAATAACTGCCTTTTCGGACATTATCCATAATACAACATAAAATGACTACGCCAAGTCGTTTTACATTATGTACCAGGGCAAGAAATGAATAAAATATGCATTTTCTATGAACACGGGAACTGCCATTCGGTTCTCGATGCTTGCTCACACGGTTCTCTCCTCACTCCCGTTGGCATTTGCGTGTCATAATATAAATTTTCCTTTGACACCAACAATAATACCTACTCGCCATGTGCATGCTAATCCAAAACTGTTTTTTCTTCAAGGAAAATAGGCACAATGGCATGCATTAAAGATACATACGTTACATTTTATATACTCACGCCTACATAACAAAACATAACGTACATGCATTATAGAATGAAAAATAAATATAAAACGCTTATCATTCAATTTTTATATGGTTAGACTATTTACATCCGTATCTAAATACTAAATACCTGCCTACAACATAACAGATATACACATAGTTTGAACTTTTTCTCAGCTATTTATATTTTTTCGCAGATAAGAAAAAAGTGCAGGGGCTTCTCCATGAAATGGTGGTAAGCATTAAAAACACATTTATATCAAGTTGTTCATCTTACTTCAACTTTAGCAACACTAGCACCACCACACACACTAACAGAGAATTCTGTATGAAACTAAATGCATGCAAAAAAGCAAAGTCAGAAGCAAAAACTCTGCGAGTACAAACTACAAACGATATAAACTTTTTTTATTTAAGCTTATTTTTCTCTTTTCATTTTATCTCTGGTTCACATCACCACCACGAGCAAAGGCATGCACACTCACACAATATGCATGCATGTCGGCTTTAGTACGAACGTACACATTTTAGGTACCTACTCAAATGCATGCATGATTTTGAGTAGTAGTAGATTCCTATGCACGTTTTTTTCTTTCTTTTTATCTCTCTCGCTGTCTTGCTGCCTTGGCATATCATCATCGTAAAAAAAGAGTTCCAGCAAAAAATGAAGACGAGTACTAGTAGTGAGTTAGTGGCGCTATTGATGTTGTCTGTATGTGTATTACTTTTTATAATAGCATATTACCTACTTGTTATTGCAAGTCTTGTAATTTTTTTACACAACACTGCTTTTTTAGCTTGCTTACACACACTTGCATGCACACAAAAACACTTTTTCATGCAGTTCGCATCCCGTGTTTGTGTCGTAATGGAGCATACATATAATACCTATAGATTTATGCGCATGCATATAGTTCTCCTGGTATTAAATGCTACCACAACTTTTTTCTTGAACAAGCAGTTTTATGATAAAGGATAAACTTGATAGGCTTTTTCTCTTCGTTTCTAAATACCACTGGGCTGCAAAACAGCAAATAATAATGCGTTGTAGCATATAAAAACCTTGTAAAAACCCTCCGGAGTTTTCCATGCATTCCTTACATTCGCAAACTAGCCGACTAACTCGCACACACACATTTAAAAGCAGGTAGGTATGCGTCATTACGATATTATGATTAGGTATGTACCTACCTACAACCTGTATACCTACCTATTATAAGAAGACGAATAAAATTCGTTCTTACTTCATTTTCTATCGCAGCTTATGAATTTTTAAGAGAAACCTTGTGACTACTCTTTTCGGGTTGTACTGCAATCAAAAAGTAGATTTATGGCACGATCAATTATCTATTAAAACTTACGTTGTTTTTTTGGCAGTCCTTAAATTAGGAATTTGAAAAAAAATCATCCTAGCAAAAACTTTCCAAATGTTTGACACTTTAGAGAGCAGGTTTCATTCTTGTATGGTCTTAGAATGTGACTGAATTAATAATAATCTATGTAACTAAAGATACATTATCCAAATGTGAAGGAATTTTACTTTTTGCACGCACCAGTAAAAATTTGTCCCTTTCAAAGCAATAATGTTTTAATGCAATGTTTATGAATGCATACATTTGTGTTCCTGGACATTAAACCAAAGTACACGTACGTAGGTATCGATTTACTGTAGTACATTTAGAATTTGAATATTTTAAAGTATTGATGAATTCCTTATTTTTCATTCGAAAAGGGCATTCATGAGCTTTTAATGTCCACCTAGTGTTATGTTTTTGCTTACAGCCTTCATAACATTTTGCATTCAAATATTTCTGCTTGTAGTACAACTCTTAATTAAATTCAACTGAATGAACGTTGTTCGTTGGACAACATCAATGAAATGGTTGTGCATTTATTATTCCTTTATCACATTAATTCCACTGTGTTTACTGCAACAAGAAGGATACGCACTTGAATGCTTACATTTTTGTAAACAAATCAATTTATAATCTTTTGGAATTTGTCGAAATGTTACACGTAAGAGCGTTATTGGTTTTACATGATAGCGCATAAATATAGGCATGTAATATGTAAACCAGTATTTGTTTTCACTGGTTTTATAGTACTATTAATATGGTACTGTTTTTATACGTGTGTTTCATCACACACATACAAAGTACTTAACTTATCATATGAAAGCCGTCATTTGCCACTATTATTATCACCATTAAAGCCAGAAGAATTTTTTGGAGATTACTAAATATTGTTCATTGTTGTTACTGCATGCACACACTTCTCCATTCGACTGGGGTAATACACGCAAACAAAGAAGACAAGAGACATGCTATATTATGCTAGTAATAACCATTCCAACAATTTGCAGTTGTGTGCAATAAACGTGCAACAAAGTTTTAGATGTAGCTGCCGATACGCAAAAAGGCAAAAAGGCATTTGACAAACGGTTTGTTCATGGAGAAAAGTCCAGAGTCACTTATCTGATTCGTTCAAGAGCTTTATTTTATTAACTACTTGGAGCGGCACCCAGCGTTTGAATTCGTGCATTGCATATAATCAAAAAATGTGTATAGAGAAATGTGCAAATTTGTATATACTTTAATATTTAAGTAAATATAACAGCTTGATAAAAAAAGCGATTCAAATCTCACAATTTAGATGATTTACATTGAAATGCAAGTGTGTGTGTTTGTGTGTATGATGAAAGAGTGTTCTTAATGGCTTCAGCGTTCTTAGCTACCTATATACTCTCACATTTCTCAAGAATGACTTTCGTAGTAAAAGTGGTAAATAGCTAAAGAAGCCCGTACTAGCAGCATGCCTACAAAGTCTCATATACATGTACAAAATGTGCGACTTTGGAATTGTTGGATGGGGAGGAAAGAAAATCGCACGCTCATTTAATGTCAGCAACAACAGAAACGGCATTAGCATTAGCACTCCTTTTACATATCGCTGTCACAAGCAGTCGAAGAAGTAGTAATAATGAAATGGAATCTAAATCCGTGCTGCTGAACCAAAGAACTAAACAGCACACTACTGGCACCGTCACATCATCATAGTAATATACCACCACCATGACCATTAAATTGCAGAATACGAAAGTATATATAGTATATAGGTAAACTTGTGTTGTTCGTAACTTCGTAGGCCAAGCTTTAACGCGTGAGTATGACTGGCACACAATAAACATGTATGGAAATGGAATGGAGCTCTGAAATTTTTCGAGGTTTCGCCTTCTCCATTTTTTATAATCATTACTACAACTGACTACATACATCTTCGTACAGACACAGAGCGTGTTCATTCTTTTTCATTTGGTCTGTTTTAGAGTTTGTGCCTACTTCTGTATCCATCTTTTCTGAATGCACACACCAGTAGGTATTTGTATATCATTATTGCATGCACAATGCCGATAATGTGTAAAGGTAATGTCGAACTGCCAAATGTATGAATCTGAAATATTCGCAAAGTCATGAAGTAGTCCTTATACGCATGCATATGCATTGTGCATTGGTAGCAGTGGCCACTAAATACCAGTTTATATTCATACATTACATTTTGTCCGTGGGTGATTATGGATACTTTGCAAATACTTTTTGAGTACATGCACATTTTATGGAAAGTGGAGGCTTATACTTAGATGAGACTTGAAGCAAGAAGGGCAAGGTGAGACTGGGAATTTTAATACAAGAAAACGTTTGTCTTTTTCAGCCTTGTCACTACGATTTATTATATATCGCGTCATCGACTTCTGAACCAAGTACGCTGCGATTTATTGCCATTGTGTGCATGGAATGACTGGGCAATTAAAGGAACAAAAAACCCAATGATTATCTGCACAAATATGAAAAAGTGCACAAGCACAAACAACGCACACTAACACACACGTAATATTCTACAGTGCATGCATGTTAAACTACTGCTTTATGTAGAATTCATAATCATCATCGCATCGTAATATCCTTCTCAAAGTCATTATGGTTAAAGAGTTGTTCCTGTGCTCTTGGATGAGATTCGCATTTGTTTGCTTCACTGGGCGAGAGAATATTTTTTATTAAAAAAACCAGCAAGTACCAAAAATATATGCCAAGAAAATAAGCCTGTAGTGTTGTATAGGTATAGACACGGCTGTTATAACTAGTTTCTAGTGGTAAGACCACGACGATCCTCCCGGTGAAGATTATTATGATGGTTGGTTGATGGAGAATGGAATTGGTCTGCTGTTATTTCTTGTAGGATGCATCTCCGCAGATTGCATGCATTTATATAGGTACATACATTTCGCATCACTCGCAACAGACGCTTTACACATTAATGTTTGGCAATGTACTCGCTCACACATTCATTTTCATTTCATACATTTTTTTCTCTTCTTGTTCGTGAATATCACTACTTCATGATGATGATTCGCAACCGCAGCAATAACAAAACTTTGTTACTATAATATGCAATCCAAGCATGCATAGAGCTTTTTTCAGGAGGAGAACGCAGAAAACACCAACAGCAGTCAGCCAAAAGTAGTGAGCAAAAAACAATGTTGGAATGGATGGTAATAGTGATAGGTATATCTTCTGGTGCTGTTGTACACAAATCTAATTCCATTAGTTTCAAAACTGCTCTTTTTTGCTGCATGGTGCTGTGCTTAAATTTGCTACATTGACGATGATACTTGCTGATCATCAAACAACAGCAGCACCAGTAACAAAAAAGGATCACGGTCCATATCGCCATCCATCAGGAGCAGCAGCAGCCGAGCTGCATTGCAAAAGTTGTTTTAGTAGTAATTTGAAAGGAGAGTAAGGAATGTATCGAATGCAGGCAGAGGAGACACACAACAGAAGAGAGCAAAGAGTGAAGAGTTTTCTTTAGAAAAGAGTCGCGTCCCATATTAATATTAATGTACACAAAGCAAAAAGAAGCCTTCTGTCTGAGAAATCTTTGTTTTCACATGTTTTGCTCTTCATACATACTATATTATATTTTTTGAAGCGACTTGTGTGTTATATATAAAGTGATAATCTACAAAGATAGAAAAAGAGAAGAAAGAAAACAATTTAGCCTTTTGGTAGCATATTATATAGAGATTTGCAATTTCTCATTCTCTCAAAGACACAAAAACATTAATTTTGTGTGAGAACTGTGTGTGTACTTTTGTATGCATCATCACATCATTATCAGCGTCATCATTGCTGGTCTCTGCATTCGCTTCCGAGAAAAATATCTCTGTTTGGATGCAAAAAAGAAGGAATGTCGGCGACAGGGTGGTAGTAGTAGTGATATGGTGAGCAGAAGAAGAGTCACTAGCCACTGGTGGAAAATTTGCTTGTGATTGTTAAGATTGCAACGTGTGCTTGATAGACGCGGGATAGATATATAAAAATCCATTTTCTTTTCTTGTAAATTTCTCCATTTTTCCTCTCTTCTTGAAAATTTTCAAATGAAACGCAAAAATTATATGGAGAATTAACTGCTTTATACAATGAAAACTCTTCTGTTCTGAAGAATGAAATAGAAAAGGATTGATAATGGTTGACTGTGCAGTGCAGATATGTTTGCTTCATGTCGCATCGTGGTGACTGCCATTTGAATAGAAAGTTTACTTTCTCGAATATGCTGTAGTGAAATGAAAGTGAAAATAGAGAAGTCTTACACCTTGTGCTGTTGTCACTGTCCTCGAGATCTTGCCTTCTTCGAGTGACAACGGAAATGCATAATTTAGGAAGTTTGGTGTTCTGAGCGAGAGTGAGGCTAGTGACGCGTGAATAGGAATATACACACAATGGGTGGTCGCATCTCTCTGGATTTTGTGGATGCAGGGAGAATGGATGTGTCCTGAAACATGGATGTCGTTTGTGTAGAATAAATAGTTTGTGATTGGAATATTGGAAAAGGGAACAGCGAACTTACATATAGTACAATATTAAACAACCAACGAAACGAAAAGGATGTCATTTGGTAAAACGAAACAAAACTGTCAGTCTTACAGTCTTGTTACGTTACGACTGCCGCTACTGCTATTGCATTCTCAATTTATCCAGCATGACAGGAAGCTTAAAAAGCAATGAGCTTGTTGTCAGCAGCCGTCGTCCGAATACTAACGCCGGGTCTAACTTATTGACAACAAAAGATTCCATGTTGAATATTTTGTTAAGTTGCTACCTATATGAGACAGGATCTGCTGGAAGGAATATGGTCGTTTGTGTAGAGTATAGTTGCTGATTAGAAAACTGCACCACCAATGTGATATATGCGCTGGATTTTATACGGGATCAAAGCAAACCGTTGCAGCGTTTGCAGCACAGTTAAAAATAGCGAATTTTCTTTTTAAAAGGTACGAAACAACACATTTTTATATGACCACATGCGACCATACCTCAATAGCTCCTTGCTTACGTGTCTTGAGCGAGTTGTCTAAAAATTCACTATTTTAATTGGAAATGTTTACGAGTCATGTCACAGAAATATTCCCCTAAACCATTTCTTTAAAAAGTAATTAATTCCAACTTTGTGCTTTTGGTAGTCAGCAAATACATGCAACTGTACATCACACATGGCGTGCTTTCTGGTAATTATAAATTACACTTTTTCTAAAAAAAACTCGTCATATTACTGAAAACAGAATAGTATTCTTCAGTCATCGTCACCATTGTCCTTTGTGTGTGGCATGATAATGTGTCATGAGCTGAATAGTAATTTATTGGCTAATTTAAAAAGAATCAGAAAAAGCCCTTTAGTGTCAATGCAGAAAAATGCAAATTAGTGCATTAAAGATGATGAATGGCTTCCACAAGCACACCACACACAACTGCCCTAAGTAAATTGTATTTTGTATTTGTAATTCGTAGTAATAATAATCTTTATATATCTCGTTAACACAACAGCAGCCAAAAAAGCCATATATGATATAACCCGATAGCCATTTTTCAGCGCTGGCAACCTAAACATGCAGCTTTGTTATTTTTTAGCATTAGTGCATCACTATAAGCGTTTTGGCCAGAAAGCTATTCCTTCTTTGTCCAACCAATCATAATCGATCCGCGGAGAGTGAATGTGAAAAAGTGATCCTTCCTGTTATTGCATATTTATCATCATCATCATGATCGTTATCATCAGCGCCGTCATATTATCCAACTGCATTGTTATGTGCAAATTTGACATTGGTTTCTAGTTGCTGGCCTAGCCTTTTCTAATGGATGAATGCACGGTGCTGATAATGCATGCCGTAGTTTTGGCTTGCATGTTGTTCATGAAAAAAAGTAATCTCGGCAGATATTCTACTTGTTTGCCACTGCCTGCACACATTGTCTACTTGCACGACTACTGGATTACCTAATCATATTTTTAGTAGCTCGACTAGTGTACTGCTGCTAGTTTGGTAGTAGGGGTAATAATAATAATAATGGATTTGTAGCAGTTTTGTATAAAAAATAGTTGATAGGAGGTAGTTTTCGTGTTGCCAGACATTCAGACTTGACTTTTTTGTTACCTTCACTTGACTCTTTTACTGGTGGAGTGTCTGAGTATCCGCTTTTGCCGAACTAGTCACAACTTGCATTGCATTCCATTTTTTCATTTGAGATGGGCAACCAATAAGACTTAGAGAACGGCAATCAGGCAGGGCGACTAGTACAAGAGCCAAAGCAAAAAGTAGACTACACCACTGGTTCAAGTGTAAAAACGAGAGAGACCAAATAGTTGCATAACAGAAAGTAGATGCGTGGTTGGCTTTGGCTTTCATGAAGTTCTTTATTGTGCAGTCTGCATCATCATCCGTCTCTCTAAATAGATATATCATTATACGCTTGGCTTGCATGCACCTCTCGAAAACTGTTGTGTAATAGTCGATCTATGTGCAGCAGCAGAGTCTATTCCTAGTTTGCCGTGATTTTGCTATATAAACGCTGAAATGCAATAATAATATGAATTGAAGAGAAAAAGAAGGAACGGTGTACCCCATCGCAATCTAAATGGATTGCCTGGCTGTATTTTTTTCCTGCTAAAACGACAAAGTATGTCTGGGATTTCTGGCAATGTAATTAATTCATACCTTGTGTGATGCTGCTCCTGCTGCAAGAGGACAGATGAAGGAGATTTTATGCATGCATCTCATCTCAATGGCTCATGTTGTGTACGCCGAGCATCAGCACAAGAGAAGAATGCAAATCGCAGACACGGGCAAACAAGCAGAGCTTGAAAAGAGTTTATTGTTACCATCACCTTCGCCCATAAGGTTCATCAGTGCAAGATGTTGTCTGCAAGGAGCAGTATAAAATATGGCATAAATAAAAAATCTTGCCATCGCTTTTGAACTTTTTTGTCTGTGTCACACAAACAAGAAAGCGTCTAGCCATCATGTTGAGCCAACTTTAAAGAAATACAATAGATAGACAATGTATATGTGTTATTTCTTGCTAAAGTTCATGTTCTTCGTCTAGTGATGTAAGCAAAAAGAGAAAAATTGTTTAATGGGTAGGTATAATATTTAATATTTACGTTTTTGGTGAAAAATGGAGCGGATTAGTTTTAAAAAGACATTGACAAAAAAGAACGCTTGTCTAGAACGGCTGTCTACTGACTCGGCTTGCGCAATAAAATAGCAAGTAATAGCTATATCACACTACCTTTTAACGAGAAAGAAAGATGCAGAGGTGGAATTAAATTACATTTTGCTCTGTTCAATGGGTTTGGTTGGGTAGTCGGTGCATATTTGCATAGGGAATTTCAACGATTCTAAACACAAACGTGGAGAAGAGGTCGATCTGGCTTTTATAGACAGCAAATAATCATTGCAAATTCATATAAAAAGTGTGTGTAGGAATGCAATAATCTTTCGGATTCAATGTACCTCTCTTGTTATATAGCTGATGTGCACTTTTTTAATAGACACGTAGTAGACGATGCGGTGATGGGATGAGATGCGATAGACGATCATAAATTATTTTCTTTTGTCGTGTTACTTCATTCCAGAGAGAGAAAGAAAACGGGTGAGTTTTCAAATAAAGGTTTACCTAGTTAGGTTATATTGATGGCAAGTACTATATAGATAAAAGAAAACGCATGATTTGAAATTCAAAGGATTACATTTAAATTGTTTGTCGTAGTACTTTATTGAATGAGTTTGCACTGTTCCATGAGACGGATAAGAGATGAAAAGAAAGTGAATGAAAAAATGCTTCAAAACTTGTGCTCATTCATATGTGCAAGGTGTGGTTTGATTTTTACGGCCAAGAAAACGAATAATATAATGTAATGTAACCAAGAAGTTTTAAAGGGAAATCCTCTTTCAAGTGCACTTTCAATTTTATTATTGAATCGGTATCATACTTGCAAGAATAAATGTGAATGGATTAATGACGATCACATAGACAAAACTTTAAGGATAATAGCAAAAACTATACACATTTGCTATTAATTTTTCAAAATCATTAATTGTGCCCGAAAGTGTTTAAATAAAATCTAAAGTTTGCATATGCAACTACATCTCTTTTTGCTCAACTGGCTGTTTGTTCTCCTCCCCATTGCATGCATGCATTCGGCGTTTCATGGCACTGGGCACTGGCATGTCTGCTGTTGCATTCACTTTATGCAAAGATGAGAGGGATAGATGATAGTAAAATATTGCCTAACAGCAGCAGTCAGTGCAGCATTCGTTAGCTGCTAGCTTTCCCCTTTTTCTATAGGTATATTCCCATACGCCATATTTGATTTATCGCACTTTCTTTAATCCTCTTCTTACTTTGGCGAATTTCCGTTTTATAACAGTTTCGCTGTATGAAAGTGCATATGTTGGGGTAGACAAGTGCCAATATGTACTCAATTTAGTAAAAATATTGAGGAAATGATATAATACCCGCTCACTTTCATAGAGCAAAACTGCCTATTTATATGGTATTGAGATGTAGTATAGGTACTACAATGAAATAACAAACCAGCATGTTGAATTCGTGTGTACTTGATTGCAATTCCCAATTAAGTTCATGGTGCTGGCAACCTTGCGCTTGTTTTTACGTGAACACTATCAGAAAACATAACACATAGACTGTATATTTTCGATTGGGATCAAGTGCAGTTGATTCACAAATTCCAACCTGCATTCCAAACATTAAATACATTACATTAGCTAGCTGTGTATACGCCTCCCTTGCCACTTACCCGCAAACATAAATGACTTGTGAATATTGATGATTATATTTTATGATCTGTGATAACGATTACCTCGAAATGAAACAAAGACAATGAAATGAAATGATATTTATCCCACCGACAATTCTGCAATATTATGCATATAATAATATCTTTTTTGTTGGTATAGGTCGTAAACTATGGTGTAAAAAATAAATCTACCTAATAGACTAACTTTTATATAGAAGCACTGGGTTTAATAGTAATATAATGCTCGAACTCATTAAAATGATCCTTTTCAAGTTTTTTTCTTTTCGCGTGGCCTTGTCAGATTTGTACACAAAATTCCAGTTTTGTGTTCAATGTTCTCAAATAAATCGTTTTTGAGGACATGCTTAAGTTTAATTAAAAAGCAATTAGAGCATCCACCTCTGCTTTATAAAGTATTATTTTTCAAAGTGAGCCACGTGACTTAGGCAAAAAAATTAGGCATTGTGTTTCTGTTTGATTGAGTGCGTAAAGTGGAACAGCCTAAACACAACAGCCCAGAACGAGGTTGAGTATATACATTTTGACAAAGCCGAAAACTCGTAGTCAGCCAAGGTACTTTTTACTATCTAGGGGAGTAAAGTGCAAAAACTCTGCTGGAAAAATAATTCAAACCTTGCTCGTTTAGCTCTTTTGCATGTACAATGTACACCGAAAGTGTAAACATTTAGGCATCCATGCCACCTTTCACGGAGAGAAAAAGAATTTAATTTTGTAAAAGAGTCTTTGATGTTTCGTTTCACGTTTTCATTGCAACTGTATAACACGAGACAAAATATACGTCCATGAAATGGACGCTTTTATTCTACGTTCTTAATAACCTGTCTGCGTTGTTGTATAGTAACTTTTTAGGTCAACCATTATACTATAATTTTCTTTCATACTACTTTACCGAAAAGCCTTTCCTCAAAAGTTCATATGGGTTTGTGTTACAAGTGCGTAGATAATGGAAACTGTTGCGTCCGTTGAATTCTAGAAAGTCCATACTTTAGAAAATGCTTTGAATGACATTTAATTTGCTTTTTGCTTTGAACCTAAAAGTTGAAAGCATTCTTTCCATGTGCTGCTGGTGCACACGTACTCATTCAGAAAATTGAAAAAGTAAGCCAAACTGTTTACGCATAGATAGGCAGATTATTGGTGACTATATAACATGATGACGAATCTAACCAAAACCAAAAGTCAGTCATAACACTTACCTATGTATTTTTGCTGTTTATGGTCTAATTACAAAAATCAAGCAAACCGTGCTTATTTATTACCACAATGGAACAAATATGCGGAGTGTTTGTAAGACGCGGTAGTGCCAAAACAAGCAAAATTCAAAACGTTTAAGGTTTTCATGCTTTGGTTAGCCAGTGACTATGAAAAGCTGCTCACATGAAATCTAGATCAAAACAAAATAATGAGCTTTAGTGGGAAATCCGTTTACTTAATTCCATGGAACGTTTCACCAAAATCCGCAGTCATGTGGTTTATACAGACGCACCTGTACAGACGCTGTACTTTAATGCATCTGACATGGATATTTATCAAAAATCCTTTAATATAGCCTGTTTATGCCGCAGAAACAAATCCAACACAGTATGTTAGTGTGCAATAGACAAAAACTCATAAGATCGAATCATCATAAAATCAAAGTTTGTTTCAGAGACGTTTCGTTTCGGTAATAAGTCGTTGATGAAATAATCTGTAAGATGAAGAAACAACATAAATGACAAAGTTGTTTTATTATTACACCCGGGACTATGTAGACTGCATCCTTATCCTCCAACTTTCTCCGTATTACCATTTCAGGTATAGTAGATTTCCCTTGCGCGGTGTGTAATATTTCGCATGAGTTGAAAAGAAAATTATTAAGCAATGTAAAGTCGACGTCCGGACTGGAAAAGGGAAAGCATGCTTTGCAAAAATACAAAGAGAAAAAGGATTAAGAAACAAATCATCTTCATCTTATTTGACAGCAGACGTACTAAAAGCATATATGAAGTGTAAAAGGATGAATCCTACGCAAAAATAAAACTTTAATACGGCGTAGGTTAGGTCGCATTACGGAATAGGATGAAAAAATATCATGATAAAAATTTGTGATGAAAAACACTTTTCCTAAATTTTTCTTGATGACGGTGTTAATTAGGACATGATTTGGCGAACATTATATTTTCTTCTTGCGTTTCATTTCAACACCAGTGAAAGAGTGAAAGTCTGACTTTAACCAGTTTTATGAACTTATGAAACCTTAGCGTGAACTTTCTTAGAAAGCAAATTATTATGACCGAGAAAAATGTATCTTTCTAAACAACATGTTTTGTTGTTTTCTAGGAATTTTTTATCTGAGTATTTGAGCCCTATGCTGCGACAAAAAAGGAAAGAATGAGCTCCCGTCATCAGTTTCACCTTCGATGGTAAGTAAAGCTTGTACTAAAAAAATCCTCCTCCTAGTACAATCCTCATCTGATCATAGGCCTGTAATCGACATAAAATCGGTTCGCAAAGGTCCAACCCGGTTAATTTTCTAACCACTCTTCGGTAAAATTGAAATTCTTTGTGACAAACATTATATGATGTGATTTGCAGGAGTAACTACGGTCACAATCTCGCCAACTCTTTCATCAAGCTCTTTGAATCTGAAAGCCTCGCAGATGTGACGCTATTTTGTGACGGTAAGTCGATGAATTCCAAGATTTATGTCTTACAATTTGAAGAAGGACATGCTCTTAGAAACAATAATGTACCATGAATGACTGAGAATGCTTTATATGTTTATGCTCATTTCTGTGAATCTTTCTTTTGTCAGGTGAAAGCTACAGAGCGCACAGAGTTGTGCTTGCAGCTAGTAGCGTCCACTTCCAAGAGCTTTTTGAACAATGCTCTGGAGCACAGAATCTTGTTGTCATCCTCGGTAAGTAAAGGGATTATTTATAGAATTTCTTTATATAATGGTTTAAGTTTAGTTGGGGCAACTCGAGAATACAGTTAACGTTTTTTAAATTAAATAAACTTAAGATGGGACAACTCCAGTCAATCTCAGGGCTTTACTCGAGTTTATGTACAAAGGGGAAGTGTATGTGGATGATGCCAACTTAAATACGTTCCTTCAAACAGCCAAACGGCTGCAGGTAGGGAATATTAAATTGCTTATGTGCACTATTGCTCTTTTTGGTTTTCCATGCATACATATACACATATTTGTCATTTGCTTTCCCCAGGTGAAAGGGTTATCACTATCGCAGAGTGATCTGCATAGCATATCAAGTGATGTCAATGAGGATAGGCAGTCCGGGGACAAAATCCCCACGTTCTCTGCATCAAGTAGCAATACTTCGGTGCAGGAGAATGCGGTCTCGCAAAATTCGGGGTCGTTGTTGATGTCCCAACAAAATCAACAGCAACAACAGCAGCAGCAACAACAATCCCAGTCATCACAGCAGCAACAACAACAGCAGGCCACACTGAACAAAACAAATTCTGTCCAGTCACCTACCTCATTTTCTTCACCATCTCCGTCCCCAACACCACCTAATCCACCTGGACCCTCAGGTTTGCAATTTGGCAATTTCAGAGCTTAGGAAAATGTGTGATGTATGGATTTATAGATAGATAAAGTCACTATGTTTGCTTTAATAGGTATATACACGACGGACGACAAGGTGAGAAAGAAGATTCGTATATCTGCTTCTCCTCGACATCAAAGCCCCGATGGATCCATTCCAGAATCAGTTGAATATGGGGCACATCCACAACATCCTCCTAGACCCGCTGCGCCAATTCCATCCCCCTCCATGAATACAAGAATCATTGAAATGGAACAAAGGTAGAAACAGAGAAGCCTTGCAATGGCTATATGTTGAGGCTCATCATAACATCATAAGAGAACCACTAAATATATTCTAAAATACAAAATTTTTCTTTTTCAGGCAAAACATGATGTCTGGTTTCCCAAATTTTGGGCCCATGTACCCTTCACCAGGCCAAGGAAATCTCGGTCCACCACCTTCACCCTCGCATTCTCAACAGCATCAGCAACAACAGCAAACCATTGTGATCACTGAAAATCCAAACATTCGTAAAATTAGAAGCGCTAGCACGGAAAACACTATGCCAGAGGGTAAGAGATATTCCAAGAACATTCCCATGTCATGAACGTTAATATCAAAGCTTTATGACTCATTTACTGTAATGCTTTCTCCAGATCTCAGTATCAAGCTGGAAAGTGGAAGAGAGGAAGATATGCCAGGCATGCCTGGGAAACAAAGATCATTTTCTATGGATTTGTCACCGTCCGAAGCCCCCTTCGGAGGATTAGGGGGTGGTGGTGGTCCTGGCCCTCAGGGAATGTGGCAACTCCCTTCCCCTCAATCACTATCTGCTCAGCATCCTCAACCACATGAAATCACACCCCAGTCCACTGCGGACGGTAAGCTAGGTATACATGATCGATAAACTTTTTCTCAAAATTACCACACTTTTAATCTCACGCCAATTTCCTCATTTCATTAACTCAACTAATGGCCTGCAATCTCTCCATTCTTGTGAATTCACAGGGAAAAAGCTGAAATGTCCATTTTGCGAGCGGCTCTACGGGTATGAGACCAATTTACGAGCTCACATTCGACAACGCCATCAAGGAATACGGGTACCGTGTCCGTTCTGTACCAGAACGTTCACTAGAAACAACACGGTGAGGCGTCATGTGGCACGAGAGCACAGAGCATTACTTGGAGGAGTTCGAGCATTTCACCATCCTTTAAACCCGGAAGCGGGAGGTCCAGGGGGGCCTCACTCACATCCACCGTTCGGTAGTCCTCCCGGCGGGTCAACGACGAGCAGTCCAAGTCAAGGTAGCCCCAGTACATCAACAAGTGCATCCTCGTCTGCAGGGAGCGGTGGAAATCCAATGGGAGGTGGTCAGATAATTAGTGGAGGTAGCATGGGTCAAGGTCAGCATTTAGTAGTAACGTCAGGTGGGCCAGTAGGAGTTGGTCACGGAGGAATGGGAAACATGGGTGGTATTGGGGGACCAAGCGCTGCTGCGGTAGCTGCCGCGGTGGCAGCTGCAGCAGCGTCCTCCAATCTTCCATTGCCCGCTGGAAGTCCTCCTTTGAACAGTAGCGGTAACAATAATCGACCTGCCTCTCGGAGTTCCGTGGGCAGTAAGCCGATGGACTGACATTTAGCTTTACTGCACACAAAATGGGCATCATTCATACATTCAAACAGTACCTACAGTAATCACCTTGGGTAATCAGTAGTCGACGATGCCCATTTCCACATGAACCCATTTTGTTCCTTCTTTTCACACTCCTATTCCTTTTCATGCAAATTCCAAACATTTTAATTTCTGTTCTGATCCATTCAATCTGCACAAGAAAGATACACAATGTAAGTTTCTTTTGCAATGCACAAGAACAAGCAAAACAAGAACTCCTCATACAAATTGCTAATTTATAAAAAAAAGTAGTGTTATTAATCGTGATCTGAAAAATACTTGCGAAAAAATTTACCCGAAGAAAAAATGAAACACGACAATTAGGGATGAGAATATGAACGCGTATTGTAAAATCAACAGAGAATTTAATCTTTTTCTAAAACAATAGTGTCAAAAGAACAGAATTTTATACATGAAAATGTGTGTGGTCATAAATATACTAACTAATCAAGTCAGGAATACTACACATTGGAATATAGTCTGAATTTGAATTCTATAAACACTCCGTTTCAACATGATTGTAGGTAGATTTAGATCAAAACTAATCTTTAGTTTGAAGAGTTTCATGCTTTACAACAAAGTTCAAACACACGGGAGTCAAAAACTAACTGTGTGCCACAATTCTTTTGCGTACCATCATCATTATCATCAATCGTTTCTTGTCATTCCCCTTTTAATTAGTTCTTTGCTTTTTAATTTACTCTCTGAGAGTTTCGTCTGATTTAATTATTGAGTGAGAATAGTAATTTTTATCTGCGTTGTTAATAAAACAGAGACAAAAAACGCTTAAAACTTTTGCTTGAATTGGTACTACGCTTTGTTGTCCGTAGATCAAACAAATTTATTATAAATTTTAAAAAAATACACAAACTTTTATGTTAGAGTTTTATAAAAACATCAGTCATTTTCAATACAAATAATCCTCAGGTTGAATAGATCAAGTCGACACTTAAACTTGGGTCGCTCAACATGTGTTCATTTTTTTACAAAGTTACATTACATACAAAAACAGAGAAAGCCAGAAAATTATAATGTTCAACTTATTTTTTTCGGGTAAAAAATGTCAAAGTTATATACGTACTCAAACTTCAAACATTCTCTGCTATCAAAAATACCTAGACCGAATTTTGTTTCAGAAGACCCCTGTGCAAAATCTACGAGTTTATAACATTTTCCCAGAAAAGAGCAAACTTATATAATATGTAGATGTGAAGAGTAAAGACGAATGGGTATAATGAAAGTAAAAAATATCAATGCGCCAAACGAAAATGCCACCAACAAATGAACCAACCATAATAACCAACCACCATCATCAATTTAATTTGCTTCCTCCTTAATTCACCCTTCCTTATACCAGTACATCATGTTTTTTTGCTATTTCCATAAAATTGGTGTAAATACCTACCTACGGGTATGGTGTAGATACATGATAAACTTAAAATATGATGCCTATTTTACTTTCTGATGAATATCAGTCATATTGTTTTGATTGACACACGCTCTATTATTATCGGCTCCTCCGAACATTGTACTACTGCTGCTGACAATCAAATGAGGACTTGAAACGTATAAAATGAGCATAAGAAAGTAAGAAACAATAATATTATGACGAATTTGCTGGTTCACCTGACCTTTTCCTTTGAAAAAGTATTGGTATATTTTGAACATGCTAGTAGGTTAAGTTGACAATTGAGAGGGACCTCCCCATTAAAAATAACTTACTGAAAAATGGATTTTATCCAAGTATTTGAAAAAAAACAAGCACAAAAAAGTATGTAATTTGACATGCAAACATTTTCCAAATGCTAAAAAATTGAGTATTCCAGACTTTACCAAAAAGAATCAGGAATGATTCCTAGAATTGAGAAAATTGGTGGTTGAAAATGATATCGATTTCGATAGCTTTACTACTCTGGTTATCTATCCATACATCACACTCCGCTCAGTTAAAAGTTTCTCACAACGCCCCAAAGGTAACAAAGCTTTAATATGGTGCGTGCCTAAATAATCCTTAGGTACGTCACACCTCCTGAAACACAGAAAACAAGATTCAAAGAGCATATTTTAATAGGTATGCACAAAAACAAAGGTGTAATAGTGCATGAATTTGCCATATTGTGAACGCAGCTTTAAATTAACTATAATTATGAGTAAAACGTTGGTTAAGTTTAGTAAAATAGGCTATTTTAGCAAAAAAAACTTTAGCAAAAAAGTAATGCATTTTAAGACATGTACACGCAACTCAGGTTTTTTCGGTTTTAACCATAAAGGAAGACATGCTAAAAATACAAGTTATTTCTACTAAAAATTAAACTGTAAGCACAGTTGTTTTAAACTTTGCAACAAAAGCTACAACATTATTCTACACACAACAACTTACACATCATTATAAGCAAACGTAACATCTCAGTCATATCAAGTTGTAGCAAGTTATTATACAATATGACATGGAGAAAGTTGCAAAAAATGAACCCAGCATCATTTCTAAGCAGATAATAAGACGACCATCAGTATAATAATAATATTACGTTTATTATTATCTGATAAATGTTTCATTACCTTCACGAAGCAAAAATACACTTCTTTGGTAAATAGTACCTTACATAAATGCCAACTAATTCAAAGAAAATATTCAGGAATCAAGTGTACAAAATGCTGCTATTAGGAAGATAACGTTTTTGGTATATTGTTGATGTTTTTAGGAAAAACACAATATCGTATATCTCACTATATTACCTATATTCTCATACTTTTACTGGTTGAAGCTTCCTGTTTAAGCCAATAATTGTTGTAGTTTAATTACATAGAGGGTTTATGCTTGCAAACTTAATTGGATTGGAAGCATAAGCACAATGCATTGATTTTAAGCAAAATCTCACTAAATTATAATATTTTAGCAGCGACGAAAAGACAATTTCTACGAAAGAAAGCATACTGTCAAGTCATCATAGTAAAATTTTGGCTGTCTAAATCATTAATTGGCTTATAAAATTCATTTAAACTACTTGTTTTAATAACATTTTCTTGAATTATTGCTTTCGAAAGGCAGCATTCACCAATTCATGTTCATTCCGTTTTAATCGTAGTATATAGTTAACTATCAATATTTTTAGATATCTTTTAAAACCAACGTTTTATTAATTTAATGGATAAAAACCAAGCCATGTGCCAGGAAGGAAAAGAAATCTTCCCAAAAATCCTTGATAAACTTAACTTTTTAGATACATACTACAATACTACTTTTAATGACTAAAATTCGTACAAAAAACACCTAGAAAAATAAGTGGGAAATTTACGGTACAATTGATGAAAAAGAGAAACCCAGCTATGCATTCTTCACGCTTGTCTTTTCTTAATAACCAATGTGCAGAAATTGATGTTAGTTATAGTCAAGTGGTGATTGTCTTTGATAGGTGAAAGTAGCGCATACTGATACTACACACACTACGACACATTTTCTGCACAAAATGATGGATCCTGTTTTAAGTGGAAAATTTGATACCGCAGATCATTATCAGGGAATAAAAGCATATTTCATACTATATTTACACAATTAGTGCAATTCGTTTGGTATAATTTATCGAGTAACAATAATATACGTTTTAGTATACTTGTTGCAAGTGACACGCAGGTGTTGGTGGTACAAATTTTTATAACACAGTTTAAAGACAGGTAGTACACATAATTTTAATCATCGATTATGGTACACAAAATCTTTTCTCGTTGTACCAACTTCTGTAAGAAGAATGAAAGCTGGGAATTGTTCGAGAATCAGTGAGATGGAACTGAGTTTGGTTTATATAAAAGGTAGCTTTTGTTTAGTGCGAGCATTCTTTGAAAAACTGAGTTTGGCTTTTGCACGGCGAAAAATGTGTCGCAACAGCAGTATGTATAAATAGATAATATGGCAAATAATGAAGTATTAATCTGTTGACCGGGAAAGGAGGCGGACAAACAGCAAGAGAGGCTAAAAACGGGTGGCATTTTCAGGGAAAAGCTTGTTGATTTTTCTGGAAATGAAGCATACTTTCAAGCTAATGAAGTATAATAACATGAAAATAGGTAAACGAACACTGACAAGCAAGTCGGAATGAGGAAAATAAAAGCAACCTAGTTTTGCATAGAATGTCGTTGTACGGGTTTTGCAAGGCGACACATTCGAACACGAGAGAACACTGCTTTTTCCACATATTATGTATTTAGATCAGTGCACTTATAACCTCTCCAGTCTGGAGACTCCAGACTTTGTGCACAGCATTTACATAGCACAACAGCGATATGAATTGATACCCATATATATATGTGCAGCAGAGAAAGCAAAATGAAAACAGGGAAGTGAATAGAGAGTGAAAAGGAGCATACATCTAAAGTATGTTGTATTTTAAAAGGAGACCAGGTTTTCTGCTTAGATGTCTTCTAAAAAGCTGGAAAAACGGGAAAATCATCTCAGGAACTTTTATAGCATAATCTACTTTATAAACATATTCTACATTTTATTCATACTGTTAAATATATTTCCGAAACTAGAGTTAGAAACAATTTTAGCATAGGTAATAATGTTAAGTCATAATATGATACCAAACATAAATGATAATAATCCTGTGCTAGCAGAGCTAGATATTGATAAATACGTATATATAGAAAGGAAACAAAGCATACAAACCTTGTGCAGTAAAAGCATTTCAATGCGAAAATATATTAGTGATTACGGTGACAAAGCGGTTGAAACAGGTCTGCATATGAAATAGCTTCAAAGCTCTATAGTATATAAGCTGCTTACTTCTAAACTGATCATACTTTACTTCAAATCAAGATTAGTGTCTAGGTTAATGGGTTTTTGCATATAAATATGTATCAATTAAAAAGCTACAAATTATTGTTACATAAAATTCTCTAAATGAGAATTGACAACCACATACATAATAATATTGAGTTTTCGGATAGAGGTTGGCAAAAACATAAAATATTGTGCTCCTTCTTCTTGTTATACAAAGTATGTGTAAAATATCATTTTAAAAATTGCTACAATTACATACAATATAATATCTATATACCTATAACCGATTCTAGTAATTCTAATCAGGTATCTCTATAAATAGGTCATACTGATAAGCTAGTTGTAAAAGTTAATGGTTAAGATATTAATCCACTAATTACAAATAAAACAAAATATTTGCTTCAACTTTGAGTCGTAGACGCGTTGTGACTAAACATTCAGGGGTTTTTATAAACCAAAATGCAGAACCAAATTGCCAGAACGTTTGAACACAGCATAATATTTGTATGTGGCAATCTAAATTTCTGCTGAAGAAAATGATTGCGAATGCAGTCAGATTGCAAGTATTGATCCTTTATGTTTAAACGAGGTGTATTCCCAGGAGCCCACGTGTTCCAAATGGAGAAAGCTTAATTCCTCAAGTGTGCTAACTTTAGAACATGCTTCAAAAATACTATATAGCACCTTCAATACAATATGCTGTAGTTCTCACAAGCAAGGTTGTGATCAAGTGAAGGACAGAAAAAAGATGACGATGAAAGGCGTATTAATAATATTCATTCAATCATTCATTTATACTTTAAGAAATAGAACTTGAATAAGAAAAAAATCAAACTGAACTGCAGCTGGAGAAGATTTTTCATAAAAACACAAAGTGTTTAAATAACAAATATCACAACGTGTCGGAGTGTCCGCCTCTTGCGGACGTACGTTGGAAAATAGACGACGCTATTTTAAACAAAAATGCGATACGTTTATTCTGAACTATTTAGTATATAGTAATATAATAAAATATTATTGTATATTTAAAGGTTCAATCACAGTACAAAATATCTCAGAGGATTGACAACCTTTTTTATTACTGCTATATTACTACAAGCATAATGTAACTATTAGGATAACTATTACTGATTTATGTAGGTTATATTAAGCTTAATCATCATCATACATAGGTAATTATATGTGTCCCTTCTTGTGTACCGTTTTATTATTCTGTCTCCATTTCCAAAGATAATCATTATCTTTGACAAAATATTATCATCGTGAGAACTTATTGTAGGACAAGGTCTGCACTCGTGCAAGACCTGAGTCTGTAGATTAATACAAATGTACATACCCACTTGTTCCAGACACTCTGAATCACACAAACACGTGGCAAAGTTGTTATGAATGAATGGATTATTATAATAAGGAAGATAAGCTTGTATATATTAGTAAGTATTTATAGGGTTATTTATTATGGAAGCCAAATATATAGTTAGACAGGTGAAAATTTTCAAACTACCTTACTGAAATACATGTGTATTTGAAAATAGGTTTTTAGTTATAATTCATACATATATATCAGGGAATCCACTTGTTGTATTTCAGGGATGAGTATAAATGCATGTTTGCATCTGGTTTAGAAAATATATGTATTATAATCTTTGCTGAGATTTCATTGCGGGTATAATCATGAATTCATGATAAATGAAAACAGGCAGTTTAAAAGCTACTTGAAAAATCTCAACACTAGAAAGTACACGTGTAATTCATAGTAAACATGACATTGAAAAGGCTTGCGTCAGCTTTAAAACGAAAAAAATACTAAATTAATCCAAAATCATTGCAAGTTTCACTTTATGTTAAAAATCTCAGCGATGCTTTATTTCCTAATATGGTTTACTATGTGTACTGTATAGTAACAACCGTAAAAATGATTACCATTTGAAACTAGTAAATGATTTGGTTAGCAATGTAAATAATATGCTGAATGTACAGATCCAGAAAGAAAGGAAGGGAAAGTATGAAAAAGTGTACATAAAAAAGTAATAGAATAACATGGTTTGGAATTGAAATATGAGTACCTTTATAAAACACAGGTGACTAACGAAACACGTTTGAAAGCCCTGCTGATAGAAAACATAAGTGATTGAAATATGAGTCAATATTCGGAGAAAATCGGAATGTTGTTTGTTCAAAGTGTTTTGTACAGATACGAAAGAAAGTAAGTTAGTATTGCATTGCAACATCTTGATTGATATTGGATAGGAATACATAATTAAATCTATTTAACAGGAATACATGGCTATTACTACTTGTACCATAAAGAGTAAGGAAAAGTTTGTTAGAGAGTATGTCGATCAGGAATCGGAAGAAAAACCAAGGTTGTTTCTTAAACTATTTAATATAGTATTGCATATTATTACATAAACATCATATATATTGAAAATGGGCTAAATATGAAAGGTTTCGTTTTCTCATTAAAAGTTTTTATTTTGTAGAATTTAAATTCATGCACCGCTATAATGTCATCATCATCAGTGTACCTCTGATATTAACAAAGTCTTTTATAATTCGTTTTAGAAAAAAATGTTGGTGATCAATGTGAGTTACTATATTATTACAAAGCATTTGGCATTTCAGTCAATACACAAGCAAAGCAGAGAGGACAGAGAGGTACTCAGCAGGATCTGAGGGTTTAGTTTATGGTTGTATTATATATGGTTAATTTTTAGAATACAATTATGGTTGCCTATAATAAATCGATTTACTTTTTATTATTTCCATTACGAAAACGGGAAAAGTCATTTATAAAAATGATACTTGATACCGCAAATGATTCATAGAGAGATTGACAGAGCACACAAAATAGGGTTTTGGGTTTTGTTCATTTCGTTTAAAAATTGTTGGGAGAAAACGACCCATCAGCTACCTCAGTTTAGTGAAAACAATGATAACTTAACAATAGATATGATCATCAGTCACACACACAGTAAATTCCGGTTATAAATATAAGCATTGTGTTACCCAGCTTAGCTTTACAAGTATATCTACAGTTGAAAACTATTTGCACACAATAAAGGCAAACACTAGATAGGAACACCACAGAGTGGTAGAATGGATTTTAAGATGGTTGGAAAGTTTAAGAATCGAAACATCAGGAAAAGAAACGCAGTACATTTGTACATTATTCCATTATTACGAAAAGTAGAAAATATTTATAGCTTAATAGAGATTTTGAAGAAAGCAGGGCTTTAAGAATATTATATTACGCATTGTCGTTTATCATATTATTCCAATTAAAATTTATTGTCACAATTTTCCTCATAAATTAAAATAATATATTAGAATCTGTACATTGCATTTTAGATTTTGTTCTGGAACGTTATTTGGAAATTGAAAAATTGATAATATAGATACGATTTGCCCGTAGTAAAAAGGAGACAGCATTTTGTGTGTAGAATTAGTACCTTTGAATGCAGGAAAAGAGCGGTGATAGAAATATGAATAGGAAAACGAAAATTCTATAAATAATATGCTAGTAAGTGTTTTGATGTGATCCTGAAATAATTGTCATATATGTACATAACAGAAGGAAAGGAAAGGGAATTAAAAAGAAAACGGTGAAAGTTGTGTAGATCGGAACATTTATTGTTGTCGATATTATTATCCTTACTGCTAAATTAAATTTGTCGTGCTTCTCGTAAGAGATCGCAATTTCTTTTGGTGGAGTTTTCTGAGAAAAGTAAAATTCGATTTCATACCGGAAAAAATTAATTTAACATATGCCACGCTACTATATGATTTTATGCTGTTAGTCTAAACACACTTCCACCCTATAGCTATAAAAAGTATATAGTGACTAAACTACAAAATAGAAAGTTCTAACCATTCATCAAGGTGCTTATTCAGATATCTTGTGCATGGATTGCACATAATTAAAAGAGTACATATTATTATAGCGCATGTTATTCTAACGAGCATATTGCATATTATACAAGCTTTAAAATTTTATTATTAACATTCTAAATACGTTGTACGTGTAATATGGGATATTGTACAGAAAAACTGAAAAAAAGAGTCCCTGAGAAAAAAGGGATTTGTTTGATTGATCGGATGGGCAGGAAATTTACGCAGGAAGGAAAGGAATCGTAGGTAGTAGAGGGAAAGCAGGATGAGAGAAAATGCTCTAAGATGTGCTTGCAAGAGAGCTTTATAAGATTTTAAAAAATCAATCATGTATGTTATTATAGTTAAACGAGTAAAAATATATACCTATGCACGAGTAATTGATCGTTGGTTAATATCCGGTAATAAAGAATAAGTATGTACTAAAAGGTAAGTGTACCACTCCCGATGCTCTCACAGCTAGCTTTATTTAGTTTTACAAGGAGAAACGGAAACGGGTGACGTGAATACTTCGTAAAGCTTCAAAAAGAAGAAGGAGCAAAAACTTTATTGTGTGTCGTTATATATAAAAACTCTTAATAATAATATACATATTCGTGGTTGTCAGCATATACTATCTAGATATCTCGGTGTTTACTCTAGCTTTTAACAAGTTTAAATGTGGGCGTTTCAAGGGAATATGAATACCTATCATAAATTTGATAATAATAATAAATTACGTGCTGTTGTTGTTGTTGTTGCTGATGATGAATGAAGCAGTAAGGAATAAACCTCACAGTATGACTATTATATTCTCATTTTTTCACTGTTATACAACAAACAAAAGTTTTTGCAGAGTTCTTTGAAGCAGAGAAGGAGCGGAATAGTAGGAGCAAAAATAGACAGGGTCAAAATGAAATGTCAGTCAGGTTGAAGAAAAGCTGTTGTCGTAAAAAATCAGATTTGGCACAGCAGGTGAAAGCACAAAATTTCACAATTTTCAATCAACAAACTGTGCACGGTATAGCACGCATTCATCCGCCTACACATAAAGACGCTTTTCCTCCATATGCATTCATATTCAGTTTCATCTGAAAGCATCAACTTACAGCACAAAAAATGAGCATGTAAAAATATCCGTGGGAAACCCGTGTGTGGACCAACGCAACAGGTGCAGGTGTCATCTAGATAAAGTCTCACACAACACTATTCATACACGTGTATACCTACGCCACGTAGGTTGCTTCTTTAACATTTTTTCCTTTATTTTTTTGTCAGGTATTATCATCCCGAGGTAGAAAATGAGAAACGATTCAGGTTCCAATAATACAAATTCTTAGATTTATATTGTGTACTTATATATTAGAAATTATAGACATCGATACTAGCAAGGCTTCTGTTTTCTGTATGTTTGTTGCTTGATATTTTGAGTTTATTTTTAATTTTTGTAAAAATATATTATAAAGAGACTATATACGCTTTATCATTTAAGTAGTACGTTGTGTGTAGATATAAATATAAAGGTCAACAAAATGGTATGCATGTTTATTTGGGTAAATAAGTGTAAAGATGAACTTTTTGATTGATTATTATACTTAAACCATGTTGCATATGTGTGGTTTTTATACTTGTGGCTTTAAAAAGGAAAGCTTTAACAACAACCCTCCTCTTATTTTACCTTTTTAACTTGTGCCAGGACAGGGACACATTGTTTAAATGTAAAAAAAATCAATAAAAACAATAATTTCAGGTGCAAACAATGTCAAATGTACATACATACAGCATAAAGTATATAGAACATTATAACAAACACAACAAATTAGTTATATTTGTTAATTTTAAAATAATTATGTAATGATACCTCTTTTCAAAACCGTTTAGGTATACATTATATTTCTTATTATATTTAAGTTGCTACTTTTTAAGATCTTTTTTTCTTATACCACACAAACAATAATACAAAAGAGAACTGCATGGATGCTCATATAACTAATTATAATTACAAACATTCTTAACGTTTTTTTGTCAATTTTGCTGTAAATACAAAATATATAAAAATATAGACATGCATATACTACGTAATTACCTTTAAAAATATATATACCTTAACACAACATCATCATGCAGTTCTGGGTCTAGTCATTTACATTTACAAATCCAAGTTTTATTTTAATTTATCATTCGCAATAATAATTACTATTGTTTTTGTTGTAATTATTTTTTACGAAAAAGAAAATTTATTCAAGAGAAATCTGGCATTTCACTGAAATAACAAGAATACTTAATTGGTCTTAGTGTTTACACATAAGGATTGTGTTATGGAACGTATAAACGGGAAAAAGAAGCTGTTTTTTCATTGTTGTGAATAGTGTGATGCAATGTAAATATGAAAACTTATCCGGTTTGTGTACAGAGAAAGTTCTTCCGGTGAAAGTTTCCTTGTCGTGTAAAAAAGTGCCAGTATGCTACATAATTAAACACGACATTATGTTTCTCCAAAAAATACATTGTGTTACCTATTTGCTACACAATAATAGCTTTCTTTTTAACCTGAGGTAGGATATATGACGGTTTCCTTCTAAATTATACTGATTCGTTTAAACAAAATAAATTCATCCATTTTCAAAGTAAAATATTTCCTTTAACTATTACTACTGCTACTACTTTTATGTTCTCAGTCAGTTTTTATTTTTGATGTAATGTTTTTTGTTTTCGCTTGTAATCATTATGTTACTGTAAGTGCATGTTTTATCACAACTTTTAATTGTAATTTGTAATGTACACATGTAAAATCTTCAGTTGAATTATTGCTTTCATTTGTCTAGAAAATGAGCAGTAATTGATTTGGATTTTTGTGTCCTTTTTCCATATTATTATGTTAAAAATGTTACTTCTAAACTGTCATTTTTGTCAAGCATTATTACTATTAATTACAACTTAGTTAAGGTTATCATTTAACTACTTACTTTACCAGGTATTGAAATACATTCAGGTGAAAAATAATAAAGAGCTATTTATAATTTTAAAATGTTCACAAAAAATTATGTTGTTTTGTTGCTTTTTATTTTTTCATTTTTATTTGCACCTGTTTATTTTTCGTTTCGTTTTGCCGAAAGGACTCGACTGCAAAAAACACCCACACATGCATACAAGAGTTGGAGGTAAGCGGTATAGAAAAGTTGGAATTTCTTTTATTTTCTCTTCCTTCTTTATCTTTATAAAAAGACTTTCTTCTTGTAGTGGGGCTATTTGAGACCCAGCTTTCCTTTACTCTTTTATATCTTAAAATGTTAAGTAAACAAGCATAATACCGTGTGATTCTATTGTGAGAACATTTCTGTTCCAAAGGATACCCACCTGTTGCGATAAACAATTTTCATTTTGGCTCCCACTCTGCAAATTAGCAATCAAGGAATTATGAAAATGTACACGTGAATTTTCATAGATTCATGATAATGTGTGCATCTATATCTGAAGCGCAACACAAACACACTTTTACATAATTAGTTGTAAACATTATATTTTAGGAAGAAACTGCATGAATGCAATGTAGCTTACTATGATAAATGGATATTTGTGTGCTAGGATTCAAATAATAATCTCATCTCCTCGATAAAAGAGAGCTTAAATGTTAGCCATGAATGTAGCTAAACTAAGATATAATTAAATACAAGTAAAGTTTCAAAAGGTGCAGCACAAGGCATTCCGCGCAATGTAAGAATTAACTTGTTTCCAAACTATAAAAACATAAGTACATGCTTACGTTTCGTTTCAACAGAATTAGTTTCATGACCGTAATTATAATATTCTTCTTTTGCCATTTGACAATGAGGTTTCACTCCAAAATGAACTTGGCATTTATAGAGGAAATACTCGAAACGTAAGTTAAGGGTAAGCTTCATATTGATTCATTGCATACAAATTAGTTGCCTGTTGTTGTGGTCAGGTATTGCAGTTGGTATACTACATAGAAAACAATATGAAGACTAACAAAAGAGTATAATAGAAAAGAGAGAAATCTATAACGTTTACAACATTTCTACTACTATACTACTATTATAAAGACGACAGTTTAAAAACTTGAATCTTTATGATAAACAGAATTATTTGGTATGTTTTACTCGTACTTATTGTTATTACCCCCAGCTCACATACTGCAGACTGGTATTTGATGAATAAAACAATTTGGTATATATAAAAAGAATGAAAGTACACAGAGTAATCTTCGCGTAAATTCACAGAAATTCACTGAGGTTGAATTTTCTTAGACTATTTTTTGTTACAAACGTTTTGTTTCTTTTTCCCAAAAGAAAACTGCTAAAGAAATTTTATAAGGCCCGAAGCAAAAAAATAAGCAAGGTACTTGAACGTGACTTGAATATTTTTTACAATGAAAGGTCGACTTTTTAAAACAAAGCAAAAACTGCGTTTTGTACTGAATTTTTGTCCAAAGTAACGTAAAACATGCCAAGGCAAACTAAAAACTGTTACAGTCTTTAAAATTAAATTGGATCGTTGGAAAATGAAACAGTTTGTACTACTCGTTATTTTTCCGTGCTATCTCATTGAAAAAGTATGAGTAGCATGAGAGAGACAGGAACAAAAAATCTTTTATAAATCTAAAAACAAGAAAAGGTACGTTTTTGGACAATTCGGGTAAACTGAACAAAATTGCATTTTTTATTTTTACTTAAACATGCTGCAGTTTGATGAAGCTCCATTTTAGTAAAGTAAATGTTTAAATAAAACAAATTATTGGAATACAAAGAGTTGCTGAAACAAACTCCAGGTTTGACATTCACAAGATAATATAAAAAGGTAGTAGACATGTTTTCTTCAAAGAAAGTCAAAAGTAGATGCGTTTCCGTACAAAAACTTATACCTACATGAATAAAAATGCATCATAATACTTATATATAAAGTTATAATTACTACTATTACTAGTAGAAAGTTGAATGTTTAAAGTTTTAATTCAAAATAACCAAATTACATGCTATTTATAGGAATTCTATAATATTATATTATACTCGCAAAAATTATTATAAAATGCTAAACTACTAAATATTCAGTGTCAAGTACTGCTGTACACATTACAAAAAAATAAGAAATATCAAAAAACTCATCATGGTGCAAACAATGTTGCCGATGAAGACGAGACGATATCATCCTTCTTATCATCGGGCAATAAACTCTAAGCGTGCAAAACTTGTGTATGGTCTATATATTATTATGTGTGCGTGCTTGTAATTAAATGTCTTACGAAATGTGTGAACTAAAAACAAACATTTACTTGTAATAAAATAATACAAAACATCTAATTAGTACTCAAACTCTTTAGAACTAATAAATTTCTTTATTGTTTAATGGAATACAAAAAAATAAAACGCTAGAAAACGATTTGTCGTACGGTTTTACAAAGCATCCGCATCACTAAACTATACGGATCAAGTAATTCGTTTAAATTATTGGAATACTACTGAATCTTATGTACCGTGAGAAAGGATGATGAAAGGATTTCCAAATAAAACTATCGCAAAACAAAACTGCATAGAACTGTTCACATTACAGTATCAGTTCACATGTAAAACGGCGACAAAATGCTCAACTTCTTACCATGATTGAAAAACGTAATTTTTACTCCTATCTATCACAATAAGTAAAACTGTAGCCATCTTGGTAGATATTCCTTTCTGTGTACAAAAAATACTGTAGTACGAATACTTGTTTGAATTGTCTCAGGATGTTAGTCTTTATGAATTCGCCGAGAATTCAAATCCGTACTCGATTATTTGATAACTGTTCTAATCTTGTAATCACGAATTTTGTAATTTCTTAATTTATTCATATTTTTGGACCTTTTGAGAAGTTATTACGGGTCAGAAGAATGTGAAACTTTTTATTTATTTTCTTGGTGAAAACCTTACAATTAATTGAAGGTATATCATTTTTATCAGATCATGTTTGTATTATTTACTGTAAAATCTCGTAATATTTAAAATGTCACTTTTATCATCATCAAGCTGAAGTTTAATGGTGGTCGAATTACTTACGCTACTACTATTCTATGTAATTACTACTATACTATGAAGATACGTCAACTCAAGAGCTATATGGTTCTATATAGAAAAATAAAGAATAAGAATTTTGTCAGCAGAAAAATATATTGAAACTTTTGTGTTTTCATTCATTTATTGTTCCACGTTCATGCGTTATTAAATCAATATCAGATTCACCTTTTACAAATCACTTCCATACAATATATATTACTAATCAACAACAATCATATATTGACCATGGTTTGGTTTAATAATAATACAACTGTACAAATAATAAGAATAAATATTAAATACTCGTCTTTAATTTCCAAGTTATTTGCTCATATTTTCAACGATTGTTTTTCACCATTTCTATCATCTTCTTTTGTAAAAAATACAACCGGGATATTCCAAAGATTCAGAAAATATATAGTGGTTTATTTAATAATTATTTCAGTATTTATTGCTAAAAGCTAAATTACAATGTCATTTCCCTCATATTTAGGTTAGCAGCTCACTAATCAAAAAGAAGGATGATTTAATATACGACAATCAACAAAAACTTAAACTTATTTGCTACCAAATCGGAACAGAAATTGTCCATCTACAAAATTCAAAGTTCTTGAAAGGAGCTTCTAAAATTGTACATGGAGAGAAACGGAATAAAGGAATCGGGACATCATGATAAGTAGCGCTCGATGATTCCATAAAGCTTTTCCATTCCCAAAAGAATATTGGTCCATATTAATGAGAGTGAATCCTTAGTTAGTTTTCGAAGGTTTTCTGGTGACAAGGCTCCACTACAAAAACAACAAACTCATGATTTAATTACTTACTAATTCAATGTACAAATGTGACAAAGTAAAACACTTACACAAAGACGTTCTCTTGCAAGAAGGTTAGAACAAATTGAAAGGCATCGGACAAATATGCTCCCACAAGGTTAGTATAGTAAACTATTTGAGGAATGTACACCTGGACCTGAAAAATGAAAATAAGAAGCATTATTACTTTTCGTCAACTTTCTCCTGGAGACACCTGTTTTTACTAAAGTGTTTCAATTTGCAAATGGATAACCTACCTGTTCTCCTAAGGTTTGCAGCACTGGTTGTAGTCCTTCATAGATGCTCCGAAAAAGCACAGCCGAATAATCATAGGCATACCTGGATGTCCGAAACAAAATGCAAAATAAAATAGTGACTGATGGTGCTATAATTCATTCACGCAGTTGTTGAGGGTGCTTACTTCAAAAATCCGCCAACTGTTGCAATAACTAATTGAGTCTCGTCCAGCACGCCGTAGCTATCCAAGAACTTGCCGACATTACTTTCTATAAAGTAAATAATTACTCATTATCATATTTGTAATTCAATTATATTAAAATTTATTGATCGTAGTTTTAAAAATTATACTTACTTTCAAAAGAGCCTTTTCCATTTTCAGTAATATCAAGCCATAATAGGCCGACAATTAACATAATCAAAAGGCTGGTTCCCATTTTCCAAGAGAATCGTCGGCGGGCAGCCTCTGCTTTGCGAACTCCAACTTGCACTCGCTGAAATTTTTTGAAAATTGAGTTCGTTATAACTTGTAATATGTAAGCTAAGATCATGCTTCCTCTTTTTCTTTCCTACATCATACATCAAAAGGCGATTCTAATTTTAGACATTAAGCATGTGTGCAATGCTCCGTCCTATGTAACACGGTCGGAATTGGTCGTGTGGCATTGGTTTTGAAATGGCGAATTTCTATTTATTATGCTATTGTATATAATCTGAATTCCACCTTTCTTGTCTCAGGAAACCAATAAATAGCCGCTTGGGCAATTAACATGCTATTTCTTAAATTCGAAGCACTCAAAACACTCTATTATATCAATTCTACACTGTGTGCTACTTTTGATGACAACTTATAATACAAACGACATATATTATAAACTGACTGATAAGCATTTTTCACTAATATACAATTTTTAATGATTTACCTTTGCGGTTCTAAGCAATTCAGGAGATTTTACAGAAGCCACTGCAAATTCATCAGACTGAATAAACTTGGTCTCCAACCGTTTGCCAAAGGTTACTCTATCAGCATTTTTTGCTGCAAAATAGAAAAAAAATTGTTTATAACTTATGCCAAATGACACAATTTATTAACCTTGAGCATTATAACTTATAAAATCTATAATATAAAATAGCACATGCAAAACATGAATACAGAATCTACTTTTCATTAAGATACTCACACAGAAAGTGTAGGAGAGTAGCCGTCTCTTTTGGATATTGAGATAAATCACTCCGCCATTGGTCTACCGCCGATGCGTCATTCGAGAGAACACCCAGAAGTATTTCCAGGACCTACGCAATTAAATACAAGAATGTCTTTAATGACATATCTGACAATTGCGAAGGTAATGGGACACGTTTTTTTCAAGATAGTTTAGCCTAAACCCACTATAAACTTACCTCTTTTCCATATACAGATGCAGGGTTAAACTCTTTATCGCCTGTCTTTTTCAGAAACTTTGTAAAAAGTGGACCACCATTATTCTTTTTGACACTGCTTATTGCTATTTCCTACAAACAATAATAAAGTAGTTTAGTACGGAAAGAAGCTCTTATTCTTACGTTATTAAAATTACCAATAATGTAGTTTTGCATACCTTAATGCGAGGATAAAACTTTTGCAAATCTCGACCCTTCTTTTGATCGAATGCAGTTTCAAAAAACTCGTCGAATTCATCGGCTTCAATTAAATTATCAATAGCCATGTTGGCGGATGCGCTGAGCGCAGAAAGGGATGACACGACCAACTGCTTATAGTGTTTGAATCCGTAGTAGGGGAGTAAGTGATGGACTGCTATTTTTAGAACCATTGGAGATTCAACGCCGGCTTGAGCAGCAACCCACAGTATGCATTGCCCAATTTCCTTTCGGTTCCCATATGACTCCATAATCTCGGAGAAACTTTTGTAGCGTCGAATGGGCAGGGATGGGTCCATTCTGCACATTTCTCTCAGAAACAACAGATGACCCCATACAGAAGTATCTGTTTAAACCAAACGAACATAAGGAGGAGTAAGGTAACGTCTGTCAGTTTCAAAACACTGAATTGCATAACGTCATGGCCAAACCATGCATACGAAGAAATTGCTTACTTCGTTGAATTAAGGAAGGGATAGAAGCCAACAAACTAGACGCAGATATTCCTATGCAGTCTGTTGCCTCATCGGCATACTCAATCGTTTGCGATATAATGTTGTTGATTGCCTTTTGCAGAACAATAGGTACACGAGGAAAGTCTAAATCGTTTGGCCAGTCACTGGGATCAGGCAAGGTGGCTTGAGTAAGTTTACTATTTAAGGCATCTGCAGAATATTTAATCCAGGACAGGTAATAATCTCCAGACGATCCTGAATTTCTTAACTCTTCATAAAATTTCAGTAGTTCAACTGGTGAAACCTATTAAAACATCAAGTAATCATACCATCACATGAACTTTCAGACGCATGTTACACTGCAGACTGCAGGTTGCCACTATCATTACTTTAATACCTTAGATAAGGTGGTAGTAATATCAGCTCGTTTTTCCGTTACAGACTTGGGTTTCTGCGACTTGTTGTTACTTTTTTGACTCTTCGAGGCATCTTTTGGCTTTGAATCTGCAGTCTTTTCCTCAGACACACTTTGGCTATCACCTTCAGTATAAAAGTATTTAGTATTAAACATAACATTATTGATATGATTACTGATAAAAATATTGAATACGTATTCAAAGTTGCATGTATTATGCACATGTCCTATTACCGGAATCTTCGAAGTCATTCGCCATTGGAAAGGGCGCAGGTACTTTAGCAGACCGCTTCTTGGGCTTTGAAGTTCCATTAGAAGTTACCTTTCCCAGTCCAGGCACAATATGTGTATCCCCAGTGGTGATCCCAGTGACCACTTGAGGCTTCGGTTGACGGGGCTTCCTTGGCTTTCCGCTGACAACTTCCCATTTTTCAGACATGATGCTAGGTTTACAAACTGGAAAGAAGCAAAAAAATGCATTTCATTAACCTTTGGAAATCATTCCAAAACATAAAATACGTAAATACAAAACACTATCCAAAATAGCTTACCAGTTCTTTTTTCAGTCCACTACACACTAATCAGTTATTGTCGGCTATGCCAGCTTTCAAACTACGCACTCTCTAATAAATAACAAATTTAATAGTTTACTTTTTACACTGAATTAATAGCCATAATAGCACATATTCAGAACATCGTCCCAGCACTTTTATTTTATTACCATACATAAAATGCAAGCCAACAAAAAGCACATAAAAGTCAATACGACCAAATTCCGACACATAAAAGCATCTGCACACAAAACTAAACACACCAAACACCTGCGAATCAAAACAATGCAAGCTTTTAAAGACACGCAGTTAGCAACTTTTCGTTTCCGGTATACTTACCAGCTTTAGACTGTGACGACGATGATTGTGACAACGACAACTAATTTACTTTCTACAAACACATATGACAGATCTACCTAACAGTTAAGTTGCGAAAAATGCTAATTTAATGAGAACTTTTGTTGTATTGTTGCTGGAGTGGAGGTGTAAATAGCGATAGTCCGGCTTCTCACCCAAAAATACTTGTGATTCTGGCATGTGTGTAGTATGCAGTGTGGTTGCGGAGGTGCCGATATTTGATACGGCTTTCTATACGTCAACAACGCAACGTCAAAATACGAGCAGATAGCTACAATCCGGCTCTCCTTTTGGTGTATTCAATTTCAAAGAAGTCAGTCTTGAAGCGTGAAAAAGTCAAAAAGTTGGTATTGCTTTTGCTGTGCAGTGAATGAGTGAAGTATTCATCAATTCACCCAAAAATATTATTATGCGCTGCAATGCAAATGGTTTGGTGCAAAGCACACAGAGACTTGGGCTTTTATGCAAACGCATCTCAGATGGAAGTCGAGTTGGCAGACTCGTCGTAAACAAGTTGTGTTGACGTGTCCGCTTTGCTCTGCTCGACTCTAAGGAGGAGTTTTTTTATGCCGAGGTACGCACTTTTTCAAAAGCGTGGCTCCCACACACAAAGAATGATAATGGACACTTTTAAAAGTCGTATGAATGACAAGATGATAATTTTCTAGTTTGTATTTTTTGTCATGTAATTTTATGCTAACTGATGAATAATATCCTATTATGAAATCAAGTCATAGAAGAGATCTTATGCCAATTAGTACAGTAAAATGGTTTCCAAAACTAAAACATCGCCCATCGGTATTCGGTAGCTCACCTTGAAAGAATCTGTGATGGAATATTTGAGTCTTAATTTGGGTTAATTTGGATTGAAGATTTTGTGTGGGCAGTGGGGCTAGTTGAGAATATCCAAATTGAGGCAAATGAGCGGCGCGAGTATGACCATCTGTTCGACTTGTGTACTTCTCCTTGTTTTTGTTATGCTTTGGGAATTGGGCAGTTGTTTGTTTTGCTGCTGCTCCTACTGCTGCTGCACTACAAATTCCAAAATGCCAAAACTGCTGATTGCTGAGCAGTTTTTTAGCGCTGACAGACGTCGGCTACAACTAATTCTTTGGAGGCTTTTATTAAATAAAGTATTACAAAATTAAATTACAGCTAGTTACACTTGCAGCACTAAAAACTAGCAAGTTGCAGAAAAAGGAAATGAGGGTTTTTTGTACAGTGTTTCAAGAAGCAGTTTGGAGAGTCCCGTAAATGAAGATATAATTATTGCAATTATCATGTTTTTACACAAGTCGTTCCAAATCCCAGCCAACTTGTTGCATAGTTAATCATAGGAATTAGCAGTAGTTTGTGCTGGCCGTGGTCGTTCGCTTTCAAAAGTGGTGTCTGCAGCCATTCTCTGTGGTGCAGTTGGTTTTAGAGTTATACTCTTGGAATCATGGATCCATTTTTACCCGGGGAAATCCCGGTTATGGTTTTGCGTAAGTTTAGTTTACTTTCTGTGGTTTATATTTGTAAAGAGGGTAGTTTGAGGGAAAGTGAGTAGCTCAGGTATCTTTACTTAACTTAACTTTTAATTACAGGGTATCTTACCGCAAACCAGTGCTTTGGAACGGCCATGAAACTAATTGACGAGATGCCTCGCATGAAGGACTGGATCCCAGCAAAACCGCCGACGTTTTCGGATACGACGTATTTGAAGCACATTTTGAGAACTTCGAAAAACTTTGGGCTAAAAGATGCTTTATGGGACTATGAAAATTCAAAGATTTTAGGTAACTTGTAGAATTAATTTTAACAATGAAGGATCTTTAGTTTTAGTATAAACTTCGTTTGATGAATGGTGCGGTAGAATAACGGTATAAATATATTCATTTACAGTGGCAGAGCTGTTGGAGTCTGACGAATCAGGGTTTTCTTCTTGTGGAAATGAATCTCTATTAACTAAAATTCAGGGTTTACAAGAGAAATTGAAGGGTTCTGGGCAAGTAATGTCTACTATAAGCAGCACAAATACTGGTGCAAGCTCTTTACCTACAGTTATGAAAGTGGAAATGTCTACAAACACAGATATCTACGACTGCCCAAAGTGCTTGGCTAGACGGTTAGCTGTTAAACCGAAAGCGGATTCTGCTTGCCAGACTGAAGAGTATACTGCTGTGCAGTTTGGACTTCGAGATGAAATTCCTAGAATATTTTACAGGACCTTGTTGAATGATGGAAACCTTCAACAGAAAATCGCCCAAACCATTAATGAACACATGATAGATCCTCAAGGCGAAGGTGAATGTTTTTAATGGTTATTTATATTTTATAAAAACTCTTACTTAATTCCACACATTCCAATATTTGTAGGTGAAAATGTTGTCCAAAAGATATCCTCAAAAGCAGAATCTGAAATTAACATTAACAAGTTTTTGGAAGAGCTGCTTAAAGATATACCAGAGGATAGTAACAGTATTCAACTTGACGGAGGGCTGTCACAATTAGGAGATCCCACATCATTTGCAGACATTGAAAAAAATTTAACGTCAATGTTTCATGATGACGATGATGATGATAGTGACAGTGTGTATGCAAGTACTCCCGGTTGCAGTACATCTTCATTAACTAAAGGCTCGCTTGTGGACCAGGATAAAAGGACACCTGTTACAGAAACGGTAATTTCTTAACGATATGATAAAATCAACTACATATTCGAAGGGTTCAAAAAGACGTAATGAGGTTCTAATAAAAACTAATTGTATTTAGCATACATCCACAAACACAGTAACGAATACCAGCACCACGATAACAAAGACTCCGCCAATCTCCGGTGAAACATCGCAAAATGGAAACTCTGACGATACACGAAGATCTTCAGATTCAATCACTTCCCCTGGAAATTCTCTTACGCCACGGCGATCTCAAAGGCAACATGCTGTTAAGCGAATTACGCCAACACCTTTATCTTCCGCCAACATTAACCCTGTTTTTAACACATCTGTTGTAGTGGAAAAGAAGACGGTAGATTTCGGTGATAAAAGTGCAAAGGTGTCAGTGATCACAACAAATATAGATAAACCCGACTGGCAAAAACTGCACAGAAGACCAATAACTCCAAAAATTCCAGGCCATATACCTCCAGTTGCAGAACCAGTAAGGGTTCGTAACGTCAATAGTGGTGACCAAGTAGTAAAGTTGGGTTGTGACGTACCCATCTTGGCTTCTACTCCATCCGAAATTGGTGTTCCTTCGAGGAAGAAAAGTAATTCAACTGCATCCTCAAAATCGTCTGTTGTGAAGCCAAAAAGTCCTCCTCCAAGCACCCACAAACGCAAAGCGACTCCTGTAAAGTTAACTCCTGAAAAAGCCCGTAATATAGAGTATAATTTCATGCACTATTATCATGATGCTAATAAAAAGCCCGTGTCTACCACAACTACAACATCCAGAAACGTAACTGATAATACCCAGTCCAATGAAGTGGATTCAGCTGTAAAGAAAACGCCGTTGCCGTCTAGGCCATTGATTGTAAACGAAAATATGAACCCGCCAGATAGTAACAACAGAGTAATTTCATTAAATGAAAATGCCCAACATGAAGTCACTCCAATGCAACCTCCACCTGCAGTTGAGTCATCATCTACTTCAAGTTTATTGACTATTAGTCCTAATGCAATTCAGAGATTGATAGCGTCAGCTAACAAAGTTGGTGCCACTACAAGCACATCATTGGGGAATTTTATGAACAACAAAAAGAAAAGTTTTAGTACGCCTAGAAAGAGAAAGCACGTAAGAAATCTCACGTTTGCAACACCTCCTAGCCTAAAAACTGTAACGCCAGGAAGTGAACCAGTCCATGGATTGGGTGGTGGAGGTAGACATGGGACGTCCCAAAAGAGAAAAGCAACTGAAGAGCTACCTTTGACGGATCTCAGAAGCAAAAAGCGACTGAACTGGCCTGAAAGTGAAAAGAAAAATGCTGCTGCCAGCGTTAGTGCTCGTCGGTCATCTGAAAATCTTGTTACATCTTCCACATCAGAAGCTCAGTCTGAATCGGACAAGCGAACAAACAATATAAGTTGGTCTACAACTGAGGCAACAACAGGAGCCCCATCTAAGAATTGTATTGGTCTTCCGGTGTCTGGAGCTGTCAATAATATGTCTACGATCTTGGAAGAAAGCGTGAGTAACGTGAGCATGTGTGCCACTGAGCAACCACACGAAATAGGACAACTACCATTTTCATCAAACACGCCGTACACGGTTAGTTCCGGCATTGAGCAACAACAAGTGTATCCAACTGGGGTTACGCCAATTTCAAATTCACCTGAAAAACTTATCATAGTGTCGTATCCAATACCTGGAACCAATGAATGTAGGTATTTCCAAATGCTTGATGTTGACGGAAAGAGAACATTTTTACCATTGAATATTGTTGGCACAGTAAGTGAGAATAACCCAGAAGGAACGCTGGAGCAGCAATCTTTGACGGTTAATAATCCGCAAGACCCATCCGTTGCACCTCCCCCTCCTCCGCCGCAACAGGATGCGAATGCAGTTTTGGTGTCTCATGATTCTTCGCCTTTGTCACCAGTATGTACACAAGCAATACTATCTACCAGATCAACAGATTCAGGCTATATTTCAACAACAACACCGGTTCTTAGCAGAGAAAAGCCCAGTATGTCTGCAACGTCAGCGGCGTCTTCCAGTGCGGGCGAGTCTTCTACAACAACCACACCTGTAGATCTACTCACCAATACTAAAACATGCAGTGGTTCGACAAAACATTCATCTAATGAATCCCAGAAACAGAAAGATGTTAGGTCTGATGATACAAGTAATTCCGTTGTTACTCCAGCTGACAATGAATCTTCAGAGCCTAAAATTAAATCTAGTCGACGGTCAAAGCGGGGTGAGACTAAAGATGTGTCTACAAAAGAACTGTCACCTCCGACGACTAAAAGATCCTCAAGAACGAGGACCATTGGTAAAAGCCCGGAAGTTAACTTGGAGGCTACAACAAAGGATAAAAAACTCTGTCGGAATGACCGGAGCTCAGAAGCAAGTAAATCTACTTCAGATCCTAAAGATAAGACTTCACGAAAGTCGGTTCCCAAAGAGTCACCAGAGCTTGAGAAAGGTTCAAAGAAAAAAGGGAAAGGAAATTCAACCAAAGAAAAATCAAAGAAACCTGCAGTAATGTTCAGTAGTAAACAGTTGTTCGGAACTACTCCAACAAGAAACAGAACGTGTAATAGCAAGCCACCCTCTGATGTCATCGCAGCACAGGCAGTAGCTTTTCAAGCTGTACCTCTTGGAAGTCCAAAGAAAATGAAGATGCAAAGTGGAAGTAGTGAAATACCATGTCCAAGTTCAACTATACAAAATGATTTCCAAAGTGCAAAAGTCTCCAATCCTAATATCTCAAACGATTCCACTCCTCCTGCACAGAACCATGCTGTCCAAGCTGAGGTAGAACCCCTGCAGCAGCAGCAAGACAATGTTGTATTTAACATCGTACCTGCACCACTAGGGTTCCCGGAACCAACTCCCATTAAAAATTTTGCAGAAACCGGTTGCCTGAATATCTCGGACATAACTTGCAATATTGGTGGCCCTTTAATTACTCCATTTAAGTCGCTTCCTCCAGCTGCTCTCAATGAAACACATTTTACGTTACCTCCCACTCCGAGAGTCATGTTAGAAGATACTGATTCCAACTCTAATTCTGGACAATCTTTGAGACTTATGTTTGACGGATTGTATCCAGCCAACTTATTGACATCCACACCTATGAAACCTGGGATTCCTCGTACACCTGGTCGAGGAAGCGGTTCTAGCAATTCCCAGAGTCCACTTCAACTTCATTCTGGAAAAGGTACTGGTGTCCCTGCGACGGCAACCACGAGTACGAGTCAGAATGTATTGCCAGTACATCAACAACATTCGGAACACCCAGAAATACAGCTTCCTGTCTCATTGCAATCTCAATCGGTTGCTCTTACTCTTCCGTCTTCTATTATGGCAACAAGTAGTACCACTACCACTACTGCTGATGTATCAAGTTCTGGATTATCAGCAATTTTAGACTTATCATCTCCTCGGGTGGGTGATAAGTCAGATGGGGAAATATCTAGTTCGGATGAAGACGATACTAATAAAAACCCACCAGCAAAGAAAGCGAAATCGTAAGAAGCCATTAATTGATAGATAGAACGGTCTATTTATTAAGAGGTTTTCCTATTGTGTAATTGTACTTGAATGAATTTTCATGTATTTGCAGACCTCAAAAGCCACTACCTCCACTACAACGACGCCCGACAATTATCCAGGAAACTCGTCCTCCCGTTTTACAAAGTCGCTCCCAAATGTCATATTCTGCACCGGCGGCTCAACATGCTCAGCCGCAAAGAAACCTAATGTCTCGACCTCCTCCGTTGCAGCCTCATATTGGAGTTTCTTTGAATCCCAATTTGAAACTGACGCACGGAATCAATTTTAAGGTGGGTGGTCGAGAAAAACTCTTGACTATGTCAGAGAAGGAAACATTATATTCTCTGATGACAATGAGCTCTCGCAGCATTGAAAATGGTCAAGAACTTAGAAAAGAGACGAATTCATTCAGGCCAGTGGTTATCAAACCTCCTCAACCTCAGCCATCTCTACCAGCGCCACAAAAGGCTCAAGATGACGAGGTAAGTGATTGTGATTGCCATTTAGTTGGACACACCTTAATGCAGTCGATGAATTAATAATACAATACCTAAATATATGAACCATCAGTTTGGATTTTTAGCTCGTATCTTTTTTTAATTTCCATTTTACAGGCTTTGGACCATAGTATCATTAAAAATTTACCTTTAGAGAAACTCCTTAACCTTGTACGTAGAAAATCGCATCCACCAAGAAAAACTACTTAGTAGCTTCTGTATATATTTGCCTAAAGTTTAGGATATTTATTCATTCAGATATGTGATTATGTCACTTTTAAGTTAATCTTGTTGCTGTATAAGAAGCATGATGTATTTTTTTATAAAACTGTTTTACATGTTTACCCATATTATTTTACAAGGAAGAAATTACCGGTTAGTGATTGACGGAAATGAAAATGTAATGTTTAGTTTTTTAAAGCTTGTGTTAATAAATATATTCGTTGTACGTGTGTTTCGCTAAAACGAGCCTTTGTTTGTTTGTTGACTCCAAACGAGCTCATTTTTATGTGAGAAAGAGCATTGGAGATGAAATCGTTTTCATTGCATCTAACTTGAATCTTCATACAATTTATGTACGCTAGTACGCTTGAGTAAGCATATCATAACGACTATTTGTTTCAGGAATTAAATGCGCTTATAGCTCCGTTTTCCTTAATCCGATGATTCTAACCCGCTACCGATTTGGTACTTTAGTCTCGGATTTCAGTCTCGGTATTACTCATTTAGTCATTTTGGATGAAGTCACTAACATTTTTGAGCATCTGAGCATGCTTGCGCATTATTTATGTTTTACCTACAAAGTTTCCATTGAGAGTAGTTTTTACCTCTACGTGAGTCTGTCCGTATCGTGATCAGCCTTAGTAAAGTTGATTTGGCCTTAATCAGGAGGTTGCATGCTCAATCACATTTTTTGAGTTTTAAAAAGTACCAGAATGGTCTATGAGCTTCGTTTAAACAAACACTAGAAGTTGTACCATCAAAAGCTCATTTAAAGAGTACAATGAATATTATGATGACCTGTCTGATTTTTAGTTTACGTGCGCAGTCTCATCTTTCATAGATTCCACTCAGGTTATCCACTCTTACGGAAGCATGAGTCGGATCATCATACAAAATATCATCACCTACTTTTAGAAATGATTGTATTCATAATCATCGGCAACTAGTGCAATGTGCAAATAAAGTCTGATGCTGATCTACACGAAACAAAGTAAAGTGGGGGATAGCAGGGAAAACGGCAAACATCAAAATGCATAGTGTTTAGTCTTGGGTACACCGCTAGCCCATCTCCAACAATGCATCATCATGCATCTTTGACTCATGCAATCTATTACATATTCAGTTTCAAGAGTTAGCTCGAACTCCCACTTAATGGCATTGAATTGTTTACCGAGGTTTTCGTTGACTCACAGAGCATCTTCACTTTGGCTGGATAGATCATTCGACATCACTAGTCCCTAGCAAATGACACTGTCTCTGGAGGTCAATATTTTAAAGAAAATCTTCCACATACCGATACCAAAGCTTCATGTAACAGTACACAAAAGCTACGTGTAAATACGAAATAGAGGCAACCTATGAATTTTGTTTGACTCTCCGGCAAAGAGCATGAAAGGACAATCGTACGACCAAGCAAAAGCAGTCAACACAGATCTTTAATGCATCTTATATACTAAACACTTACAAACATCAACATGCAATTAAAACATGTCAATCCTATGACGCATAACTGTCCATTTGTTATTATGTATAACGCAAAGGCGTGAAAAAATTTAGTGCTGGGGAATACGATACGATTCAACATCATAGGTAATTCTCCCAAAAAAGTCATCTTGCTTATCTCTGAAGATCAACCTGTTGTTACAACGTAGGTATATAAACCTCACATACTTTCCATACAATCTTCATGTCCGTCCCTGCTACTCTGCAAAGGAAAAGGGCGAGAAAGAGAAAGACGCCGCAGGAAGTCCCTAATCAGTGTTATTTATCTTTCTGGAGAATGTCTGGTGTCCAGTAGAATGGAGAAAAAAATTAAGCCACACACATTCATCCAACCCATCATGTACCAATAAATAATAGCATAGCAATCCCTTCAATCTTAAGTCGCTTGAAACAATGGGATGCCTAATAAAAGCTGAATGATTCAACGCTTCATTTTCCCTCGTAGTTTTTCTAATTTTTATCCTACGTCCGCTGAGGATTGTCCACTATCACTTCTACAAAGTTAGCCAAGAAGAACATCAAGCTTGTGTGACAAACAAAGAGCTCTCTTACTCCATTCATTACTTTGGGTTTGAGAGCTCCCTTTCCTTCCAGTTTTTATTAAGTACATCCCACCTACCCATCGATCATCGTTATATAATTTCATAAATGATGTTTGTATTTTCAACAAAGCATTTTATTTTCATACAAACAAACGCAAAACCATGCATCTTATTGTCTCCGTCCTCCTCAATTGTGTGCTACTCCACAAAATCCCAATTTATTTTCAGGGAGACACAAATTCTAAAACCATAATGAACTGTCTTTTCTTTTTGGACAGGTTCTCTTTGCTCTCATAATACAATTTAATATACCCGTCGAACACATGAAAATGAGTAAACTACTAAACTGGCCAAGTGAATGAGAAAGAGCAAGTGTTTGTGTTCAGCAGGTTACTTTTATTGTTGATGTTAGAATATGAACATCTATATCCACCTTTAAACGTGCCTACATGACTACATTAAATTCTAGCGTGGATGGTATGAGTAATTTAGAATATCAAGCTGATGTTTTTTTCTATAGAGAGCCTGTATGCAAAGGTAAAACTAAATGCCAAGGTGCTTTCCTATCACTTCAGTCAACTTTCAGCAGCCAGGCACATTGGATCGCGCCACCTCGAAACGCACATTTTTACATTTAACTTTATTTCTGGTTGTTTATTGAAAGTTGAGTATAAAAAATGAAGCAAAGACATAAGCAACAATCAACATAAATCCAACCGTGCGTATATAGTTTCATACTTTTACACGAATACGGAGGAGAAAAGAAGCCTTGTAAACTGAATCATTCAATTGAGTAGAAATAATAGTATGCATTTTTTCTTCATAGATGCATAGTAGTATTTAAAAAATTGAAAAAAAAATAAAAATTATTTTAAAGTTTTAAACGCATGATTATTTGTAACCATCATAAGAAAATTTAAATTTCTTAGAAAAAATTGTTTGTGAACACTGAACACTCGGGAAAAACACCAAAAGGAATTCGGAAGATTGATTGGCAGTATTCTATGTGAAGTTTCTTTTGTCGTCTGTCAGCATACCTGTATATGAAAATCAAGTTTTTGTGTCAACCTTGTTCTTGTACAGTTTGTCCAGAGAGGAACTTGGACAAGTACAACTACTTGGTAGCTCTTTCTTCTGCAAAAAAAGTCAATCATCTTACTATTCTGTCCAGAAACCGTATTACGTACGGGAGTACGTAGTATTAGAAGAGCTGTCTGATATTTGGCTCCAGAACCAACAGGTACCTTCCTTAGTTTGTCCAGAGGAGTACAAGTATGCACACACTGCATGGCTTGGCCTTGTTGATGAGCTCCTATGAAGAAACAAATCGCATGGTGGAAAGTGTATTACGGTGTGTGTGGATCTGAAAAGCTATGCCATTTTCATGGAATGGATGTCGTATTAAGGAATATCTAGGTTAGCGCGCTGTATGTGTGCCTGACACCATTAAATGGAATGAGTGAGCATGAGTAATCCATATATTCCTGTGACATTCCATCGCTGTCGCAGGCACCTCCGCAGCGGCATATTCCTCAGGAACTGAGGGTGGTAATAGGCAGCCATGATTGTAGACTCATTCATGACAATGGATACGAATTTTAAATGTAATATAGGAAGTGAGTTGTTCCTGAGCAGTTGCTCAGCCATGATAAGGAACCGAAGGGACGGGAAAAACATGCCCAAGTGTGAGCTAGATGCTCAGGGATGTCTTAGTTTGGGAAATATTTTGGAGTCGTTTAGTGCAGCGATTAATGAGGAACACGCGTGGGCCATTTGTTTCCAGTTTGCGAAAACGGGACAGTCTGTATTGGCTGATCCTGAAACTAGGAAAGAGTGTCGTTTAGTGTCAAAAACAGACCACGTGAAGTTACACAGGGATGGATACGTACATGAAACGACGTTTCTGCCGCAAACGGCAAATAATGAGCGTCCTCGTGGAAAATGCACTTGTCGGCTCATTTCCAAACTGGCCGTTGTAATATTTACGGCTCTCGACCATGGACTCCGAGACGAGGAGGAGCGTCACTTGAGTCTTGATTTGGTGACCCTATTAGACTCAATGGCCGCGGCAGATGAAAATGCTGAATGTCCAGAAACCGACGACGAAGGTATCGAGAGGGATTCCGGACACTCTGATGGCGATCGTATGGAGAGTCGCGCATTTAAATTTGAAAGTATTCTAGAGCTCTGTAGAAGCCGACTCGTAAGCTCTGTTCTGACAACAATTGAAAATGCTAGTGGAGGTAACAAAGGCGAAAAGGGATACTCAGCAGCAGACTCGCATTACAAAGCAGTGTGTCGGGCACTGGTCGCCGAAACGTTGGAGCTGTCCACTTTTCTTGAGAAAGTGTCGCAGGGGAAGCAGCAAATGATCTCTAGTTCGTCGCGGCACAGTACTGGGAGTTCCAGTTCCAGTGCAATAAATGTTAACCCCGACCCTGATTTAGAGAAACTGCATTTGCATGACTGGGCACGACTATGGGTACAAGTAATACGAGAACTGAGGAATGGGGTGAAACTGAAGAAAGTTGACTCGTCATATCTCAGTCGGGCTCCACCGATAGAGTATGAACTGACACCGTATGAGATTCTTATGGATGACATTAGATCTCGCCGCTACAAACTTAACAAAGCGATGGTGGATGGCGCGCTAGCACAAAGAGTTAAACAAGACGCACACGCTATCATTCTGGAATTTATTAGATCTCGACCACCGTTAAAGAAGGTCACGGACAGGGTATTGCCCCCACCGCCACAACGGAAGGTAGATCCTATTGAGGCGCTAATGGAAAGCATACGTCAAGAGCATCATCTCCGTCCTACCAAAATCAACAGTTCCTCCACCACCTCCTCGTCATCGTCCGGCCGTATGCGAGGTAAGTTTTTTTTGCATTTATACATACCGTTCGTTCACAGTGCACATACATACCTTTGCGCATAGTCTGAAGGATTAGGAGTACTTAAGCTTGTTGATTTAAAAAATCTCTTTGCACACGATATTCAAAAAGGAAGATACTGATCGACTTCATATTAACTGGATTATTTTCTCATTACAGACACAGTCAGAAGTCGTGGAAGACGGGTTAGCTCCGGTGACATGAGCGAAACTAGCAATAGCAACAACATATTTCTCCGGGACCCCACAGTTGTAAACGGTAACTCGACAACACCGGCAGTTACAGTGACCACATCCTCCAATTATAGTCCTCCTTCACACCAGCGACAAATGGAGCCTCCAGCACAACCCCAAAGACGCTTGATCAAGGCAGATTTAGACGTACTTTATAGTCTAGATACTAAGGTAAGTTTTTGCACAAAAAATATCATTATGCAAAAGTCAAGTGCATACTTAAAAGCGGTTTATCGAGAGTAGCAGAAGTAGCAGCCAGTGGTAGCAAGCAGGGGTCTGGTTCACCAGCGCGGCTCATTGCATCATTATCATTATCGCATAAATATTAGCATGCATCGTAAATACTAAATTTAATGCGATAATGATAATGAAGCAATGAAAAAACATTTATTTGTGCAAAGCTTCTGAATAAAATTTCGAAGTGACGGATCATTTTTGAAAAGCGTTTCTTGACATTTTTATGGATGACTTTGAGTTGTTAGCAGTGGTACCATTATTTTAACAATTATTTCTTTTCTAAAATTCATGTTAAAGTTTTGTTTTCTTGTTCTTCTTCCAGTATTTCGATGACGAGGATGAAGAGGACGCGGACGCGCTTGTTTTGTGCGTACAAAATTATGTAGGTCACAAAGAATTTCTCGGTTGTACTATCATATAGCAATTAGCAACTGGTTAGCTTTATTTCGCGGATTAAATGAAGCCGGCCTATATTTGGATGCAGCAATACCATTTCGTAAATCTACAAATTTTTAATTACTATCAACTAAGTCAATCCATGTAATGTGTGCCTATTTCCTATTTATTTTGTTCTTTTTTCGTAGTAGAAATCTACTGACTTGCTTGAAAAAACAATTATTTTGTAATAGTAATGATAACTAATAATGATTTACGATGAAAAAAGAAAATAAACCGTTCATCCGTAATCGTGCATTTTTGTCGATGTGTAAAAATGAAAGTACGTTACGAATTATGATTTAACCATTTATTTCTGTTTCATTAACGTGAAGTTTACTTTCATCGGAGAAGGCATCATAACTCATAAATGAACAAAGTAATCAACGATATTTTTAAATGCATTGCTTCGTTAAGCTTTCAGCTTTACATTGCTCTATGAACAATAAAGACACACTGAAAAATTTTTGTCAGAGAAAGTTTCGGATAGTTATATTTTTTTCATTTCACCATACACTTTTTACAGAAAAAAATCTAGTTGACGACGCTCGACTAAAAGTGGTGGAGACACTACTAATTTTACAAATAACGCATCCGATTTTTATCAATTTATGTTCAGTATTGTACATAATATTCTAAATTTCACATACTATCTAACCCACCAAGAGGGTATTTTCATCAGGGAATTCGTATTCTGGTACTTCAAGATTAAGTGGAGCCGGTCCTTTACGAATCCTGCCAGAAGCGTCGTAATGAGAACCGTGACAAGGACAATAATAACCTCCAAAATCGCCTAAAATAATAAAACATCTTTTTAGCAACTCTAATAGTGCATGAACATTTTATGATAAACATCCATGTACATACCTGCATTTGCAATTGGTACACATCCTAAATGTGTGCATACTCCAAGGATTACCAACCATTCAGGATTCTTCACACGATCTGAGTCGGCCTGAGGATCACGAAGACTAGCGACATCCACAGACTCTTCACTTTGGATCTCAGCAGCAGTTCTACATTAAAAATAGTTAAACGGATGAGTACAATCTGGCAAGGATTACACAAGGTACAACAAAACTATTTATTACTGATATCTGATTTTACCTATGACGAATAAAAAGTGGTTTTCCTCTCCACTTGAAGGTGACATTCTTTCCCTCTGGAATATCTCCAAGCTTGATTTCAATCTTGGCTAACGCCAAAACATCAGCCGATGCACTCATGCTCATGACAAGATCCGTGACAATAGTTTTAGCGCAGTAGGTTCCAGTCATGCCCATAGCTATTACAGTTTTTCATAAAACCAAGCATTTATATCGGTTTTTAAAGCACAACACATAATATAACTTGCAAAAAAAATTACAGAGTGAATCATACCTGCGCCAGTAATCAAATAGGTGAATGTTTGCCTAGCAGGGGCACTATCCTTGTTTCTAGCGGTAGGCTCTTTCACCGCGTTCCTTCTGTAGTCCGAAAAATCCGGGACCCGAATGTCCGTGTGTGCACATCTCACGGAAGTGGTAGTATTTACACCTGAAGTGACCTGCACCTGTCCACGAGGAACATTAAGACGGAGGGTATCCCCAGTTTTGCGAGGTGGTGGACTAGGATGCACCGCAGGAATTGCAGCAGCGACCTTTACTGAAGGATTCAAGCTAGGCTTGGCAGCGGCAACAACGGTAGCACCCGCTTTGAAGTACTGGGCCATTCCACTGGACTTTGCTACGTAGCTCAACATCCTGCTGGATTTTCTACAACAAAAAAGCACAGGTGCACAAAAATCTAATTAATACATTTTTAAAGCACTCTACCGATCCACAAGCATTTAAAAGTTTTCAAGATGAATCCCACAATCAAATCCACATACTCCCATAATAAACTGCAACACAAGCAATTAAACCTGAACTATTCTTAATTTATTATAACTCACCTTTCAAACCAATTAAAATTCCAATTAAATTTGAAACCTGCTCAAATTTCCACACAAATTTCCCTTCTGCGAATGAGCAGCTGATGCTCAAATCTTTAATGGCCTCAGTGCACTTTGAAAGCATAGAGCCACAACCGGTTGGGTGGCTCAAGTGATCTCAATGGACGACTTTGAATCTCCCAATGCCCCACTCTGTCCAGCTATGCGGCAAACTCTTTCCTTCAACTTCACACACATTTTTTTGTGAGCAAAGTCAAAACACTTGTAAACACCAAACAATAGACAAAGCCGAGAAATGCTGAGACAAAAACTCGATTTGCAATTAATTGACGCAAGTTGCCGAATTGGCCATTAAATTGAAAGACTTTTGTGTGGTTTTGTGCTAAAAATGAGCTTTGAGATTGTGAGGCGTGGTGCGAATCCACTGTCAAGTTGAAAGTGTGGGAAAACGAGCAGTTTTGCGAAAATTTGACAAGGTTTGAAGGAAGGAAGTGCAATTTTTCGAAGGATTTGAGTGCTTTTTTGAGTGTGAGCGATCTACCATCTTCATTGTTCCGTCGCAGAATTTGACAGTTTCGTGGACGTTGACACTTTGACAGTTGAATGAGGGTGAAGGTAAGGATTTAATGATTGTGATTGATTTAGTGATTAAGTGATTGGTCACAGTTTTTTTGATTGATTTTGTTGTTTTGGATTAGCTCCAGGCGTAAACGGTGGAAAAATGGAGTGACACGGGGATTTTTGGTGGTTAATTATTGGCCAAACGAAGCGAGTTGAGAGGTCCAAATCATCATGGACCACATTCAGAGGGCCATTGCGGAAATGAAGCAGGGCCGGCTGCTGGGGGAGCGAAGGGTGAGGAATTTGGTTTGGGGGTTAGCTGACTTAAATTGTCATAGTTTGATTAACATTTCTTGTTGTTCATTACACAGGCAGCAGCAGAACGGTTGGAAGACATGTTATCCAATGATGACTTCCTTGTGATGAAATTGAACTGTAATTCGGTACTTCCGGATAAGCGTGCTTGTGAAAAAGTGACCTGGAATGTAGTTTTTACAGAAGTGCTGGAGTATTTCGCAAAGGTATGCTGGTACCTACTAGCTAGCTAGGTAATTTAATTGATTGCTTGATTGATTGCTTTATTTGGTTAATAACTTGTAGGAAACCGACAAGGCGAGTATAACTTTACCGAATAGACTGTTTTATATCGGTCTTGTAAGTAAAGTTTTTGAGAAGTCTATTGTGTGCAGTAAGTCAGAGAATAAACGAAAACTTAGTGTATTTAGTTAACCATAAAATGCCAATTAATTGTTCAATTTTGTGTTTAGATAGACCATTGATAGCCTGGAGTAGAGTTCATGACTTTATTGTTACCCATCTTCAGAAAGAGCGACATGCCACTTATTTTGCTAATGAAATAATGGGAATACTGCAGCGATTTCTAGAAGTTGACTTTTACAGATCTTCTCTTGATGCAACTGCTTATATAGGTACTGAAAAAAGTGGCAATATCAGGAACATTCGTTGATTTGTTAAACAAGTTTTAGTTCACTATATTGTATTTAATTGTTCATAGAATTGATAAAAGCATTGCTAAAATGTCAGAAAAAGAATCAGATTACCACGGGCTCACTTCTGAGCTGCCTGAAGTTGTGTGTCACCGGGGGCTCGCAGTACGATTTGTTTGTGTCTACTGTTCGTTCAGAGTAAGTTTTTCCTTAAATCTCAAACACAATTTGTAATGATACGTATTTGAATTGTTTTAATATAATCATGGTTTTGTTTATGTTTGTAGGGTTGTGAATTTCTATTGTGAACTGATTCAAAAGCACTTTGGAAATGCTCAACAGCACATTTTGAGTTACCTTCAAGGGCTCATTGAGCTGTGTAATCAGGTACAAGATTTTAAAATCATTAGTAATTGTTTGACGTACTTGCATTTCCGATAAGTACGTAGTTGAATACCTACATTTTAAATTTTAGAACGCCATTGAGTTTCGAGGTATTTTGTGCAATCTCGGGGAAACAGTCATTCCATTCATTTTGCAAATTCCTTCTTTTAACGAGGAGGAAGAAGTAAGTTCAGTTTTGTGTATATTTATTTAACTAAAGATATAATTTTCAAGTATTCTGTATTGAAATCCGTTTCTTGTTAACGTCAGGTCGCGTTAGTGGAGTTTCTTCTAATTCAATACTCGCTTCATATGCCTTATGACTGCGAGATGAGCTCAAACGCATTTTATGCAGGGGACCCAGCAAAATGGAAGGAAATTCTAAGACTTTCATATTCCTATTGTATCGATATCGTAGAGGAAAGAGGAAGAAAGAATTCCAAAAGTGTAGAGACATTGTCGGAAAGATTTCTCTTGTTAGCTGCCAAATGCACGAAACAGGTAAAGTTATAATTTTTTGTACCTTTTATTAATTTTCATATTATTATTTATGATTCTAACCGTGAATTTGTGTAATTCACTTTTCATGTACTTGGCTGTAGATTTCGTCTCCAAAGTTAATAGAAAGTGATAACTCGGATGACGAAGATGGCAGTGTTCATACCAAGAAGAAGATGAGATTTAAGTCTTTCAACACTATAATATGTGATGTTTCCAGAAAACCATTGACGGAAGGGCATACAGTTTGGTAAGCTTTCAGTATTATTTAAATTCAAAATAATTAATATAGCAGTATGTTGTGGGAACTGTAAACTACAATTTAGATTAAAATATGTATTATATTTTATGCTACGAATTGTTCTGTTATAATTCTCCACAGGATGAGATATTTCAACGCGGTTCTGACTAACTTCCCCGAGTTGATCGAGACTAAAATTAATCTATCTAACTTATTGCACCTCGGTGCTAACATGTTCAACACCCGATTTATGGTTAGACGGGAGTTTTATGAGTTATTTTCTTGCTTGCTTGAAGCTGAAAAATATCTTAAGCAGAAAAAAGTGATTAGTCACATGTCGGATACTTGGGGGAATGTATGGGACCTAACCATCAAGTAAGTGGTTAAGAAACTACATTCTCAATATTCTCATCAAAGTTTTTATTAGGTGGTGCTCTGTTTGATTTGCATTAATGCCTTGAATTTCTCTCTAGATGTATTTCGGTTTGTGAAAATAAACATGCAGCAGTTCACCTGCTTCGAAAGATTTTGGCAGAACTTCGTCCAACAAACTTAATGCCGTTGTTACTGTTGTACGTTAACAATTACATGCCACTGGAAAAATGCAGCGTGGAGTTACTAGCGGAATACCTAGCATTCACTGCCCTCCCTTTACAGATTGGCGATTCAAATCTCATTAGTAATTCTGCAGTTTTTGTGGACGAAGAAGTCATCGTAACTTCGTGCCCTCGATTAGCTTTAATTAGGTGGCTAATGAATGTCTCCAATTCCAATATGTCAGGGTTCGAACAACTTGTAGCTACCGTAATGTGTTCGTTAATAGTAAAACAAACAGACTGTCTCATCAAACAAGAAATCGAACTTGCTACAGAGCTCAAAGAATTCCACTATGATTTCGAAATTAAGTTGCTGGAAACTAGTTTTGTGAAACGAGTCGATGTAGACAAGACTGAAGCTAGCACACGCAAAAAAACCATTTATAAAATTAGACACCCGTCTGATTTTAAATTTCTTGTACTTCAAAAACCAGCGGATAGACTAGCAGATGCTCTACAAATGGATTATGAAAAAATTAAAGGTGTTCAAAATGTTGAGGGAAATCAAAGAGTTGTTTTGAATTACAAAGCTTTCATCAGCAAAGTTTGTTTGTACCTTTACGTTCTCAATGTAATTGAAAAACATTCCATCACCGAATCTGGAACATCTGGACAGATTGGATTCAGGGCAGTTCTGGAAAGAGTGTTCGACAATGGCATAGAAAGATGTAACCAATATGTAAAGCATCGCCTTCAGGCTGATACTACTACAACTGGAAGATCTCCCGACACAATAACATCTATAATCGAATGCACTCAAAAACTTTTCGCCAATCGAAACCTCTGTGATAAAGTGTGTACTTTTTTGAGTCAGAAGTTGAACATAATCGACCTTATAAAACGTGTTTTCCGAAGTCACTTGGGAAATTATGTTAGAGGTAATAATATCTGAGTATGCATGATAAAAAGTTCTGTAAGAACAGTTTTTTGTAGTGCCTGTAATTTTGACTATGGAATTTTTTCATTTTCAGCGGCTCTTAATAACATTCAAGATGTGAATTCCATGTTTTTCGTTGAAGACTTGCCAAGCAATGTGCGCATGTTGGATGCTGGAGCATATGAAAGACCAGAAGATTTGTTTTTAGTCACAATGAACGATTTGAAATATGAAAAGATGTCATTGTCTGCCCTTAATTTCTTGATTGAATATGGATTAGTCTGCAGTAAGATCCATTGCTTTGAAAACAACACCATTCGGTCGCCGTTTATACAGACATTGTGTCTAATTTTTTGTTATTGTGTTTTCTTTTTATATAGATCATAGATCGGAGCATTTTATTGAATTGATAAAGGATTTGATGACTGAGCGAGCTCCTATTACCAACATGTACCTTTTTGATGCGGTCAGAAAACAAAAACTAAAACGTGTTTTACAATCACAATATCACAAGTTTGAATGAGAATCTAATTTATAACTTTTTGATTTTGTAGTCAATATTATTGATGTCTGGGTTGTCCCAAATACTTGGCAGTCCAGAGCTCCAAGACTTGGTAATAAATGTTGTAGAATTGTTCCAGAAGCTCTGTCGGGGGTACTATATATTTCCTCGTTGCACCGCACGATTATGGGCAATTTCGAAAGGTATGAATAATATGCACGATTTGTGTCAAACTAACTTCTGTTCTACTACTACAAACTACAATAGGGTATTAGTTTTCATGTTTGGATTTTAACGAATTTTAATAATTTATTTGTAGTTATTACACCACATCTTGCTGCTCACGATGGAGTCAGTAGGGTTAATTTCATGATTCTTGTCGGAACATTGTTTAAATTTTTAAACGCCAAAACTCCAAAAGCTGTATATCGCAATGCTTTTGATGCAATCTCAGTTTTAGCAAAGGTATTTTTTGCAAAGCACAACATCACCATACAAATGTTTAAGAAATGATGCATGATTGAAAGTAACAGTAACGGTTCTTCTTTTATCTTTTTAGTATGACCGCGGACTTGTTTGGAGTCAGTTCACGCCAGCAAAATCGATTTCAGGTGTACCTACCACGGTTTGGATGTTAGAGGAGCTCCACGGATTTTTAAATAACAAATTCCAGGAAATCAGGCAGTTGGCTGCCGATTCCATTTGCGCAATGTATGAGCACGCCCTTCCCTTTGACTACAGTAAAGGAATTACTGATTCTCAAGAACCGGACATTTCGGAGCAGGTGGAAACATCTTTGGCTTATCAGGAGAGAAGAAAGCGGTTTTTGGACTTGGTATTTCAAGCTCTCGTGGATTCGTTTGATGTGGATGTCAATTTAACTCCGCAAGAAATCAAGGATGAAGCAGTTAATCGCACATCCCTCACTTTATCATTATTAACACGGCTGATTTTTGCTTATCCGTACTCCCAAAAGCAAAACATCATGTTCCTATTTATGATGGTGAAATTAAAAAACATTGATGTTCAACTAGCCAACCGGGCATTAGAGTATGCTTCAACAAGCTCCACTAAAACCATGTGTTGCTATTTATCATACGTCTTGAAGAAGATTTTAAAGTTGACTCACGCAGTGGAGGATTTACCATACCAATTTTTTGGATGTATCACACAAAATGCCTTCCTAACCAAGTTTCGCAGCGAGATTTGTGTGGAGTACTTTGAACATAATAAGACCACGGAGTTGGAAGCTTTGGCTAAGGAATTCAAGCTTGAAGTGAAAGATCTAATCAAGGAATGCTACGGGTTGATTCTGGCAAGACTAACACCGGGATTGGCGGTGCACACCCACCAATTGGCTAAATCCAATGACGTACATAAACGCCTGATTTCTACGTTGGGAGGAAAGGATACTGCAGACACGTTGATGGCCACATGTATCGGCGATGTAGTGCTCCACTTGATTTCACTAACTTTTGAACCTTCTGTAGTGAATGCTTGGGGTTTTCCAGAAATCAAAATGTCAGAGCCAGTACCACCACATTATCCCGAATCTACAATAGAGACTTGTCTGAATTTTCTAAAATCTGCCAGCCCGTTGAAGAATATGAGCTTAATTGGATTCCTGTCAAAAACCTCGCATCATAGTATCTACAAGATTCTGCTACGTCTCAGCATTAGAATTCATGAAGCTCACGATCATTTGGAAAAATATTGGAGGCTGCACCAGTTCAGCTTTATAACCAACTTGATTTTGAAGGAACCCCGACAAATATTCGAGTCAATGATGCAGTATGTTTGTAGCTTTATCTTCAACGCATACTTGAGATTACTGAAGACTGGATGCGGTAGTCGAGACGAAGAAGAAAACTTGAGATTCCTGAAGGTGGTCATCGTTCTGATTACCAAACTTGTGCAACAGATCACGGAAGAACATGATAAGGAAATGGTTGTGTTTTTCAGTCCCGTTATTCGAGGGATTGTATCCGTAACTGTAGAGTTTCCGCAATTGGCACATACTGCAAAGACGTTATTGGACTTCTTACTCAAGGAAAAGATGCGGGTATTTTCTGATAAAATAGTATCCCTAGACCCTTTCCCTTCAAGCATTCCAGAGTTTGAAGAGTATAATAGAATCCATATGGAACTGAAATACGGATCTCGAAGAAAGGAATGGACCCTTTCGGAGGAATTTGAACGATTTTTAGAAGGAGTAGATGGTACAGTTGCCGGAGGCTCTTGCACACAGGAGCGATTGCAATTCCTCAGGGAATTATTAATTACCCGCAAACGAGATTTGGACCGAATGGTGAAAAACATGGAGAGTAAAAGATTTTCGGAAGAATGTGAAACTGAACCTCTTCACTGTATCATCAAAATGCTAACAGATATTGCTTCATCGCCAGTAAGGTGTGAAGAACTGGCCATTGAAGCGTGCAAGTGTTTAGGGGAAATTGGCCCAGTGGATCTATCTGTTCTTGTATTGCCTCCGTACAAATGTCAGGGTAAAATTATGCTCCAGGCAGAAGCACTGCGAACGATAGTCAACATAGTTTGTGGTTATCTGTCATCCACTGATATTAAATTAGTGGAGGTAGCAGGCAACGTGCTGAGGTCTATTTTCGAATTTGAGGAATGTGTAGATGTTCTCCACTCGATTTTAGGGTTGGACAAACAGATCTCTTTGCTTTTACTACCCTTCCGTTGTACACAAAAAGAACGGATAAAAAAGTCATCAAATAAGGTGGATTCGCACCAACTGGAATGCAAATTAGGACTTAACGAAATGGATGAGGGAATTGACTACAAAACTTGGCTTACACGATTGAGTGTAGGAATTATTGAGTGCTTCAAAGGAGATAATGCTTCATTGGTCAGCATTTTACGTCCTCTCTGCGAATTTCGTTTAGATTTTTGTGAAGATGTTCTGCCGTACTTGGTGTACCTTTGCTTGTATGGGGGGAGAAGTAACCCACTTGTTAAGAAGACAATGACAGGGTATTTTCGAAATTTTTTCAACAAGTTTGTGGCCAACTTAAGTAACTTGTCTGAGAATAGTCGCAGCATTACTCCGTCCAGTAGTAAGTTATTTTTATTTTTAACTTTTTGATTTAAAAACTTAATGATTTTAAAATACGTCATTGCATGTTTGGATTCATAATTTTTTTATGTATAACAGACGGGACGTCAAGCACAGTTATTTATATGAACAAATTAGCTCTTAGGACCCTTATACGTGTAATACAATTCCTACGCCGACATTCTCTGCCACAGGAAATGAAAGGCAATACAAAGTAAGTACTAAAAGGATAATTTAGTGAGCATTTCTTTTACTAAGTATAGGTTTTTAAATGGCTAAAGTGTATAATTTTTCTTTAAATAGACCCACGCCTTTTGATAACAACTTTTGGATTGATATTAACTACTTGGACGTTGCACGAGCTGCACAGTACTGCGGAGCTTATCTAACATCCATTCTATACATTGAAATCGCTGCCACACAATCGGACAATCGTACTTATAATACCTATGAGAGTGACTCAAGTGAAGAGGATTCTCATGACCACTTTTACACACAAGGTGCGTCTGTATATCCACAGAACCGAAGTGAGGCTTACAAGATGGAGAAGCTTCTGTTGAAAGCTTATTCCAACATTGGAGAGTCAGACGCCGCATTTGGCTGCGGATCTGCTCGTTTCGGAGAAGGCAATGTGCACCACATTGAGCAAACCATGGACTGGTCTAAGCTTCTTATGGTGGCTAACGGCAGTTCTGTCAACACGGATTCGTGTTCGGATGCACATGTTGCGCAATCTTTCAAGGGACTCGGTGTTTATAACATTCTATGGACATATCTGAAGGGTGTGGAATCTCAGAATCAGGTTTTACCGGATGATCTTCACCAAGCTCAGTTTGAATGTGGCTGGCGCCTCAGTCAATGGAACTTAAATACTGACAAACCGACTTACATCAAAGGCCTTGTTGAAGTACCCTCTCAAGCTGATTTTCAGAGGAGTATTTACGAGAGCGTGCAATCTGCTTTGATGGAAGACCAAGAAAACCACTTGACCGCTATCAAAAATGGGTACCGTAGTGTTCATACGGAACTACGCCATGCTACCCTTGAGAGCTCAGTGAATCTTTACGGCTTTATGAGTCGACTTCAAATGCTTCGTGTAGTTGAAGACTTTGCTGAAAAGCGAGATGAGTCAGGAACTGTTGACATGACCGGCTTCCTAGGTAAATGGAAACTTCAAGATAGAATTCCCGTTGGCGATTTCAAGTTCCAAGAACCTGTGCTCTTCCTCAGAAATGTACTCCTTCGGGCCTACGATACGGCAAACGCAAGGATTGACCTGGAGTCAGAAATTACCGAGTCATTATTGGGTCTTATTTCGAAAGCAAGAGAAGCATCAAACTTGGACTACGCGGATACCGCTGCTATCGCCTTGTCATCACTTATTTCTAAACCGTGTCTGGCAAGAGAATTTGAAGTTGCAAAGAATAAGTGGGCCAGAGGAAAACCGGAAAACAGAGATGCACTTTTCATTATGAACCAATTGTTAAAGAAATCATTGCATGACGATGATCTTTACCCGTCCTTGTTGCTCCGGTATGGAGAATGGCTGTCGGAAACGCTTTGTGAAAGACCCTGTGTGATTTTGGAAAAATACTTGCAAAAAGCATGTAATCTTTATGAAAAAAGGGCAGCTCAAAGAGTTGGCGCACCACAGCAAGACATTTCGAAAGCGTACATTGTTCTTGCAAAGTATGCGGACGCACAGTATCAAAACGTTACAAAATATATGTCTTCTGATGTTTTCCAAGCTAAAGTGGATCACGTGAATAGGGTAAGTTGGTTTCTGGTAATGGACTACAGCAGCCGCTCATGTAATTCAATAGTTTAATTTAATGTTTAATAATCTAATATTTTATTTTATTTTTAGACTAAATCAGAGAGGCATCTTGCAGTACACGCGGTAGACAATGCTCTGAAAATGAACGCGATTATAATGCAAAAACACAGCTGCAATGATGACGATGAAATTAAATCCATTCAACTAGAGCAGAAAAAGTTTTTAAAATTAGCTTTACGTCATTATTTGAAAGGACTGAAAACAAGCAATGACAATGATTTATTGATATTCCGAGCTGTAAGTATAAGTAAAGTTTGGTTAATATTATTATTTATTTCATTGCCTAAACATAGATTTTGATTTCTAACATTTATATTTAAAGATTTCACTTTGGCTTGAAAATGGGAGTGAGAAAGATGAAGATTTGATTGAAGATACGACAAGAATATTCGGAGACGAAACCTTGCCCTCCTACAAGTACATTATCGTACTACATCAGCTCAGTGCTCGTCTCAACAATAAAGCTTCACCTACCAATAATTTATTGAAGGATATCTTGTGTAAGAAAACTTGTTCACATTTAACATACTTCGCTTTCCTCGAAAGAAATCTTACACATGCATCTATTAATTACTTTGCAGTGAAATGTGCACAAGAGCATCCATACCATACACTTCCGGTGCTCCTTACTCAAGCTTCACTTCACAAAGATGATAAGAAGAACAGTGGTGCAAAGATTCAACTTGCTGTACGTTTTCAAACTAACAAGTCGTCTGATGTATCATGAAATATCTCCTTGCATAATTGTTGTATTTCAATTACAGGATCGAGTTCAAGCCGCTGCAGATATTGTACGGACATTGTCCAAAATGCCCCAGCTAAAGCAGCTTGTCTCCAGGATGGAGTCGTTTTGGCTAGCGCTGATAAATCTTGCCAATATAAATGATGGGGCTCGTAATCAAGAGGGAGTTAAAAGAAATATTCCAAATGAAATCGCAAGGCAGCTTAGTTCTTTGGATATGGTTGCAGTTCCAACCGCCAGTGTTCCCGTGTTGTCTTCATTCAATTATAAGGATAGTTTCGTTGGTATCGCCGGATTTGGTAGGGAGTACTCGCTTGTTGGAGGAATAAATTCTCCTAAAAAGATTGTTTGTCGCGGAACAAACGGAATGAATTATAACATGCTTCTAAAGGTACATTATAGCAATAACTATTTATCAAATATTCTGCTTTTTCTTTGAACATGAAAATGAGAAATATTACTTACCTACTATGACTTTTCCAGGGGCAAGATGACCTTCGACAAGATGCAGTGATGCAGCAAGTGTTCGGAGTAATGAATAAATTGCTGCAGGTTGAGCACAAGACAAAGGTTCGGCGACTACATATTCGTACATACAGGGTCATTCCATTATCTCAAAGAACCGGACTAATTGAGTGGGTAGAAAACACGCAAACGCTTGGGGACTATCTCACTGGCCAATCTAATCCATCAAGAGGAGCACATGTACGCTATCATCCTAATGAGTACAGGCCACTGGAGTGTCGCAAAATGATGCAGGTACAATTTTCCCGAGCACGAATGCTTTCCTTTCGAACTATACCGTTATTGAATTTGAACAATTTTCCCTTGCTATTGTAGGATGCAAGAAATACTGGGGACAATGAGAAACGATACTCAACTTATATATCAATCTGTGAGCACTTCAAACCAGTTTTCCGTCATTTCTTTTTTGAAAACTTTAAGGAAGCTGGAGTGTTTTTTGAGAAGCGATTGGCTTACACAAGAAGGTAGCACACGTTATGTGCTTAATACTATTCAGTAATTTACTTTGAATAAATTGATGTTTACTCTGTTGTTTATTTTATAGTGTTGCGACGAATTCCATTGTTGGATACATTCTTGGTCTCGGTGACAGGCATGTCTTGAATATACTCATTGATACAACTACTGCTGAACTAATTCACATTGACTTAGGTAAATTAACACTGCTTACTTTGTTTCATAATTGTATCAATTGTTTCATTAATATTAATATTTTTTGGATCAATAGGTGTTGCATTTGAACAAGGCAGAATTTTGCCTACCCCTGAAACCATTCCCTTCCGACTCACTAGAGACATTGTTGATGGAATGGGCATGTCTGGTCCTGAGGGTGTTTTCAGAAAGTAAGTTGTGTAGTATGAGAAAGGGAAACTTATTATTTAAACAGAATTATAATGTAGCAATGGTTTTACATTATCCATAGATCGAGCGAGATGACTATGGAGGTGTTGAGAAACAACTCGGACATTATCCTTACAGTACTCCAGGTTTTACTTTACGATCCACTGTACATGTGGACTTTATCATCAGATCGAGTGGCTAGGGTCCAGCCCTCAGATTCTAGTAAAGGGGGACGAAAATCAAAGAGCCACGTTGAAGAAACCGAAGAGTCTGCCAATGGTAAGCAGATAATTCTTTGAAAGTTTGAGCAAACATGAAATTGTGCGGAAATGGTAGCTAATCATATACTTGGTTTGGCACGGCTTTATTTAGAACGAAACTATGCAGCGTCCCGAGTCTTGTTGCGACTACGCCAAAAACTGATGGGCATTGAAGAAGAAGGAGGGCAAACTGGAGCCATGTCTTCCGGGCAATCTATTTCCATTGATGGCCATGTTTCACTTCTAATTCAACGCGCTATGGACCCAGAAAAATTAAGCAAACTTTTTGCCGGTTGGCAGCCATATCTTTAAATTCTTTCTCCAAATTCAGATTTTATTCGCAATTATTTTTTAATCTTTAACTTCTATGAACCTGTTGCATATGCCAGGTGTAAAAAGAATTTTATAATATTGATAAGTACTACAAATTTTATTTTTACATATGGACAAAAAACAAAGTATTTTTTCGATGTACCTTTACTTGTAAATCAAAATGTGTTAAGTCATTCAGTGCAAACTCAAGTTTTAAAAGCTGTTTACAATGATTAAATGATTCCAGTGATCATAATATCTGCGTCATCCATGACTGATTTTTACCAGAAATAAAATTTATCAAAATAAAATCAGAACCCTTCTTCCACATTCATTACAGTTCAATACAAGAGTTCAACCCATTGCCATCATATCATTATAGTTCGTTTGTATGTAAAAGAGAGACGAAGAAGTAAGAAGTCCAAAGAAAGTCAAGGCGACTCTTAGGTTTGCATGTCAAGGTAACATGTCAAGAAGCTAAAGTTAACCGTTGTGTTTGATGCGAGTCATTTTGGAAACTATTGTTATCAAGTTGGGATTCTTCGTTGAACTGAACCCAACAAGCATGAAGTATCACGACTAACCTAAGAACCTAAGTGAACGTTAGTGTTAATTTATATTCGCAAAATGACCTCTCGAACGAATCCCCCAAGTCAATCAAAAATCCCCAAATTGCAAAGCCCCTCATCGCCCCCATCTCCTCGTTCCAGAACACCCTCTTTTTTCCAAGGTGGTTCCTCACAGAACCAGTCTCACAAAGCCCCAGGAAGTCCCCGACAGCCCATTTCCTTTAGAAGCGTTCCCAATCCTTCAGCTTCAAGTCCCTTCAGCCGTCAGCAAACTTCCAAGTCTTATAATAACGTTTCATCCTCAATAAAATCAAGATCTGACGGTGATAGCATAAATAAACCGAGCGATTTTACAAAATCCCTGCCAAACAGTATGTATAAATCACCAACTGAGCATTATGGACAAGGGGAAGGTGATTTTCCTCGCATTCCCCCTCAAGAATCCCAGCCCAGACTGGGGAAGCAGATAAGTAACCAGGAAATGGAAAATGCTTTAACTGGACTAATTTTGCCTTCTTCCTCAACCGCGCCCGATGAAGAATCCCCTCGGCCATCAAACGTTAGCAGCCAACGAAATTATGTGACAAGTCCGTCAAACACAAAGGATGTCAGCATTCTGTATGCCCCCAATCCTCTGCGAATGGAGTCTACATCTTCGGTTCCTCCCCCCTTGCAGCATAGAAAGTCGCCTACTTATCTAAGTATGTATCGCAAGCAAAAGCACTTTGAAAGCCAAGAGTTGCAGTTGTCCGCAAACGAGACTGTATCAAGCCTGGCGAGCACCAAGAGAGGACCCTTGTTCTCACCGGGATTTGAAACGGAAAGCAGTCAAACGTTGGCTAGTCTTGGTAGCTTGCGCCATAAAAGTTCAGGAATTGAGACGGATGGTGCAATGGAGTGGGATGTAAGCGTTTAATACATGGATAATTAAAAATATGATAGCACTCTTACTGATAATTAACGTTGGTCATGATTGCTTTATTCTACAGTTCTCTGGCATTTCTGGTTATAATGAAAAAGAAATAAGTACCCAGACTTCAAGAACTGTTGTTGGTACTGTGGATCGGGGATCTAGTTGCATTCAGATGGAAAGCTGTAGCAAGGAATCTCTCTTGGAAAATCAAACAAAGCCTTTGGAAATGATTTTGGAACAAACGACGGAACAAGAAGAATCTGCAGAGGAAGACAGCAGTGAAGAGGATGACGAATATGATTTCGACGATTACGTTGCACGGTCTTGTGACACGGTGAAAGTTGTGTCTCAGAATAGTCCCAATGTCTCAACTGGCCGACAGTCGGAAAGCGTGGGTTTGGACCAGTTGACTGCAGCTTCATTGCAGGACTCTTGTGGGGATATTACGGAAACAGAGGAGGATGAACAGGTTTATATTGAACGTGATCAGGAGCCTTTTTTCAAAGCTCATGTTTTAAATGCATCTAGCCAAAGAGATCTGAACAATTTGTCAAAACATGAACATCATTATGAGCAAGCGTCGGAAGTGAAACAAGTTTTCCGACCTAATCAGCACAACGTACCAACTAAGCGTACAATGTCCAATTTGGCAATGCAGAATAAACTCCTAGCGGACAATAGGATGACAAATCAATGGGTCAAGGACGACATGAAACAGGAAACTCGTCAATCTGCCACCTATACAAAGCTAGGAGGACGGCATGGAGTTTCTGCGCCATCTCTCCAGGACTGGTATGTGGAGAAAGCTGTTCCAAAACTGAATTTGAGTATAAGCAGAGCTGCAATTGAAGTTCAGCCTTCACCAGCCCCACTGACGCTCGATGAATTGAAGCTTACAGATTGGCCATCAGAAAAGAACTTGGATAATGAAGCAGGTTCGGCGTTCTCGGTAAAGTCAACCGTTATTTTGCAGCAGAATAATTATGGGAAGAGTTTGAAAAGCTCTTTTGAGCTGTGCAATTCAACAGCATTTCTGCAAGGATACAAAGTAAGCTATCAAAAAATAGAAGATTGAGTAAGGCTTAATTTTTCAGATTGTGTCTATGTAAGTACTAAAATTATTTTTAATAATTTATTATTAAAAGATACTTTTAAATGCGGCGGCAAGGAAGCATCTAAAAATCTGTCCAAGTATGGGATTAATTGCACCTCACGGACGAACCTTTGTCGATATTACAAGCAAAGATAACCATTACACTACTGAAGTATTGGCAAAGTTCCGAATAATAGTAAAAATGTTTCGTGCCTACTGCGATTCAAACAACCTTCGAGACTTTTACAACGTGAGCTGAACACATCTCAAATATTGTAAACTCTTTAACAATACTAATTAACTAATGTTAAGTACGAATGACATACAGGGATTAGAGGAGCAACACCCTGAGCTTATCCAGACGAAAATAATTGACAAGGTTATCATTTGGAAACACGATAACCTGTCCGAAATGCTAGACACGATCAATTCCATCACCGATTTACGCGAACGTGAAGTTCTAAAGGAAGAATTACATCGTCAGTTTTCAGAAAATGGGATTCCTGCTTCCATTCGACCCAGTACTCAACAGCAACTTAGCAATCTGAAATTGTGCATGATTATTGCTAATCAAAACTTTCACAATCTCTACCTGGAGCTCTCTCATATCCGGCAAATAATTTTGCTAGTTGTGTTTATGGGATTTTTGATGTTCACTACAAGTTACGTTTTACCATACTTAGCAGAACAAGCTCAAGACAACGAAGAGGTGGTGATGGAGGTCCCGCCTCCAGAACCCGAGCCTGAGCCCGTCATGGAGGAAGACGAAGAAGATATGCCTTTTTACAAGAGATTCTTACGTGACTATACATTTCTATAATTTGAATACTAGAAACTATTTTTAAAATTACACTTTTATTATAATTTTGATGAAATAAGATGAGATAAAGTTTGTGATATCAGACAAGAAAACATGGTTTCATTGGAAAACTGAATACTTTCATGAGGATAGAAGTGAAGAGTGTTTGTTTGTGATAAGCTATTTTTAAAATGTTAGTTATCCTACAAGAAGGGTTTCATCGTCGGTAAATTCATAAGGTGGCACCTCAAGATTCAGTGGAGCTGGTCCTTTACGAATGCGTCCCGATGCATCATAATGAGAACCATGGCATGGGCAATAGTAGCCACCAAAATCGCCTAAAATAACCATGAAAGAACAACTAATTGAAAAAGTTTCCGTTTTCATAATAATTATGTATCACAATATGGTAATCATTCACATACCAGCTCCCGACATGGGAACACATCCAAGATGTGTACAAATGCCAATCACAACAAGCCATTCAGGATTCTTCACGCGTTCGGCGTCGGTTTGAGGGTCACGAAGTTGACTCAAATCCACGTTTTGTTCTCGCTGGATTTCATCCGCAGTCCTGTACAATAGATGTTAAAGAGTAGTTAACTACCTTTACAAAACAATATAAATTGTATTATTTGTTGCATTCGTCAATATACCTGTGCCGAACAAACAATGGCTTTCCTCTCCACTTGAGTGTGACATTTTTACCTTCTTCAATCGAACCCAACTTAATCTCTACAGATGCCATTGCCAACACATCTGCGGAAGCGTTCATGCTCATCACCAATTCATAGCATATCGTCTTCGCACTATATGCCGAGGTTACTCCCAATGCTATAGAATTGCAGATACAGAATTGTCAATTTTTAAGGAGAAAGTTACATGAAATCCGGTCATATTCACATACGTTATCTACATTACATACCTCCAGCCGTGATCAAGTACGTAAAAGAATGTCGCTCCGCATGGCTCTCCCTGGAACTTGTCTGAGGATCCTTGACACCATCCCTCCTGTACTCAGAAAAGTCTGGCACCTTAATATCAGTATGCGCACATCTTACAAACGCCGTGTTCCGAACTCCACAAGTGGCCAGGGTTTGTCCCTGTTTGGGAGCGTGAAATCGAAGGGTGTCCCCAATCAAGCGTTTACCCGGTGAAGGGAATCCCAGAACTGCGGAATAGGAAGTATGCTTGGGCAACGCAGCTGGTCGGTTGAGTGCCGGATTTGTGGCAAAAATTGACAGAGTTGTAGCTTTCAGGAACTGGGACCATCCGCAGGGCTTTAGTAGATAAATACTCAGAGGATTACTCATCCTGACCCTAGTTGCAAATATGCTTCCGCTCTTCTCTGTTTATTCCACTAAAAGTACACACCAAACTAGACTCCAGAAAACAATTATGCGACTTATTTTAAGACAGCTGTACAAATTCCAGCACCTCTTTGAACCCAAATGCACAGATTTGAACTTTAAAATTATTTATGATATTATGGTTATATGGTTTTTTGAAGTAACTGTTGAGCTACTGCTCAATTCAAAAAATATACCCACATAGCAAACAAATACAAAGAAGATTGAAAAAATTGGCTTTCAGGCAGAACCCAAGCTATCTAGCATTCAGCAAATTCGTAAAGATCTGCAAGCATAAAGCATTGGCGTTTTGAGTTGGCATTTTATCTGCATATTGCGTACATTTTATTTCCAGAAACTTAATTAGTTAGCATCGTTTTACCACGCGTTAAATGCAAAAAAATTAGTATATCAACTAATTAAGCACTGGCAAGTTATCGTATTTTCCGAATCGTAAATATTATGCAACAAATCTTGAAATCTTTTCACTCAATTTTTCAAACTTGGCGGCATCCACACTTTGAGCGTTTTCCACAAAACGAATGCACTCGAATGCATGCAAAAAGATGCTTTGAAAATTGAAAATGCTTTCAAACTGCTTCCTTGCGTTTTTAGCTTTTCGAACGTAAAAAAGTGTATGCGCGTGCGGAGACAACGATTCAGAGCACCTTTTTTGCTCTGAAATTCCTCAGTGCAACTTTCCATTTTGCCGGAAGCTCACCGCCTTCGCTAAGTGCAAGACGCAAAACTCATTTCCGGTTCCAGTTGTGTCGCCAGTTGTGGGTTAGTGTGCGCGGATTTCTTTCTTTGTTCTTTGGTTGGAAGTCTTTGGTGGATTCCCGAAAGACCTTCACTTCTGCTGGAGTTTTTGATTACCGTGCCAACAAAGGTAACTTTTAATTATTTCTGGAAGTGCTTTCACCGTTTGTCTTTTGAAGGTAAAAGTGACATGAAAAGTGTGTGATTGCTTATTTAATGACTGTCGGTTTAATATAAAGGGTTTCGTGTAAAAGCTTTTGTTTCAAGGGGTGATTATCTTGTTGAAGCTTATCGAGTTTAAAGAGCTACTGACGTTAATTAAGACTAAAACAGTTGCTGTAATTTAATTTCGTTGTAATGAGTTTCATTCGTTTTATTTTCATGGGATCTGAAGTTAGCAGTGGTGGAAGACAATCGCCAGAAATGGAGCTGTCACCGGTTTCAACTGAAGCCATGAATGGCTCTGTGAATAAGCTGCAGCAGCAGCAGGGAAAACCGCCACGTTCTGTATTGTACAGCGAAACATTCTATTGTCCGTTGGTGAGCAAACCTACGAATTTAAAAATTCATAAAAAATTATTAACTTTTATAACGGTTTAGCAGGTAGCAGTATTTGAATTGGCATTCTATTTCACTTTTCAGGTTAGTAGCAATGACGGGTTTGGGAATGGGAATTTTTCGAAGTGTACAGAAGTCGAAGTAGCTGAGGCGTCGTCATCCCAGCTTGTCAACCCTGAAGTATTCCAACCTAAAGAAATACCAATGGAAGTTGATGAGAACATGCTAAAAGAAGAGAAAGAGTCTGCAAGCAGGATTGAGGACAATCACGGTGAAAATCAAAGTAACCCAAGTGCTGAGCCGGTGATTGAAGAAAAGATGGAGGAAGTCAATGTTACAGTTGGTGAAGCAGAATCAAAATCAACCTTTGGGTTTTATCAACCTGAAAGCGTTGACATTGCATCTGTGGAAGGAATGGATATGTTTACAAACACATCCCAGCCAACTTATAATGATGCTGCTGCAGGAAACTCCCAACCAATTATGGTCGATTGTGCAACTGGAATGTCTCAACCGTTGGAGGATTTAGTGGAATGTGGTATTCAAACAAGCCAAGAATTGCTTCCTAAACCTGTAGTTAGCAAAAATATGATGGAGGCTCCTAGGAAGGAGGATAAACCAGCTAGTAGAGGATATATTGTAACATCAACTACGAAGAGGGCACCAATTGTATTTCCAAGAGTATGCGGGCAAACAACGGCTCCAGAAATTCCTGTGAAAATTCCGCGCTTAGATGAGCTCGACAACTATGGTAAACCGGCCGTCAAGACTTCAATTTACTCCTCTGATGTTACTTTCGAGTTTGATGAAGCAGACAAAGAGAATGACAGCTCCGTGCTGCGTCAGCGGGGTAAAATGGGACAATGTTTGAGAGACCCGTTGGAAGCTGCATCTTACTCCGACAATAAACCAAAACTTGCCAATTATTCAGGTATATTCTTAATGAACCCTAAAAGTTAATGCATATGCCTTAAACTTTTAAAAGTCCGAATGCAATAATTCTACTTTTTTTCAGCCGTCCCTTCGTATGCTCCACTAGCTCTGCTTTCAAACCGAGGACCATTCTTACGTGTTGGACTCTCTAAGAAGTCTAAAACTCGCAAGCCCCTTCATCCTAGAGTGTATGACGCGGAAAATGAAGACTTCGAAAACTGATTAAAAAGCAAGAAGCTACGTTCGCAACCATTAATTTGGTTTAGTTGATCTTTCTTATTAGTTCCAATAACAAAAAATTGTTTCACGTAGATTTATTTGGGGGTAGTAAGGTAATTTGTGATTTGTTCAGGGTTTTAGATTTTTGTTACTGTCTAATCGGTTTACCTACTGTATTACTTATTTTTTGTAATATAGAATTTATAAAAATGTGTTCATTTATTTATTTGTCATAAGGTAAGGTACTAATTTTTATAATTTATATGTTAAAAGTACAATGTGGTAGAGCAGAGATATTCTTTTTGTAAATGTTCTGTTGTAAAGATGAGCCTTTAATAAATTATTGTTCATTTCATAATAATATGTAACTAATTCTCCTTATACATACATTCTTACTTTTACTGTGTAGCCCTTTTTTTAGTATACGAATTATCTTTGCATCTCATAATCATGAAAATGAAACCTACTGCCTCTGGTCAAACACAAGTTTTTTCGTTTTCATGTTTTCTATGTTCAATATTCTACTTCGTAATAGTAAACTAGCACCAGGAATTTTGCTTTTTGCAATTCCTGCTACTTTTGTGAGCATATCGTGCATTAATGAAAGGTTTCTAGAAATCATACTTCAACAACAACAATGCATTCACAGAAATAACCGGAAGTAAATATCATGTCAAAACTAAAAAATACTATAATAGATGAACTGGGGTTGTTCAATGTTAATAAATGTCATAGATTAGATGAGTCGAATGATTTCAGATGGGAAGACATTACAAACTAAGCAAAACTTTTTCTATATTATAGCATGCATACAGAATTACAGAATTAATAGTACTGAATATAGTAAGCAAGCGTTGAACAAAAACGGGGGTTGTGGTGAACGGTTGGTCGACGCTGGATATTATGCGACGTACCTGCTTTTCCTGTAATGCTAGTTTCAACAATGGAAAAGTGGAATGGAGCATGGGCTTTTGATCGTTTGCATGATTTCATGCATTTTCATGCATGACATTAGATCACCTAAAGTTTATTTTTCACTATTGTATAGTCAGTGAACTCGTTCATAACATTCTATGAATTTCAAAGATCGTTTGAATCCCAGTACGATTCACTGACAGTGATTCACTGTGAATAACAAATCGTCCACCCGAAGCACTATTGCTAACGTTCTCGTAAAACTGATGTCCACAAACATGATGACAAAAGAATGACGTTATACATTCAAATGCATGCCACTTGATTGTCGTTGTTTCAAATACTAAAAATAAAGCAATGTTAAATGATTGTGACTGTAAACCCTCTACCCTAACCATTAACCAGAGATTTTGTAAAATTCGAATTCATGCATGGTTTCTTCTAAACATACCAACTGGTCAATTGTTTTTCGCGTCCGGAATGTTCGCAAAGAATTTTAATTAAAGCGCATACATCCGTATCATCATTTTATTTGGTTAATTCTGTATATCCTGTAACACCGTCTAGAAGGGCGCAACTGTGACTGTAGGTGCATCGTTTAGTCTACAAAATTGCAACAGAAATTTTCGTGAACCTTAACTTGTTGAAAACAAAAATGGACAAGTTGCATCGTATGGTATCGATTGATTTGAACACACCAACCCCCAGCCTTACCAGTGGAACGTATCAATCAAAACCAGGGACAAATCAATTGTCGGATCACGCCAAAAAGATTCGATTGCTGAATAGTAAGCCACAACTGATTAGCAGTGAGCCAACCATTTACGACAAGTACTTTCACAAGGGAATCGCAAAACCAGTGTCCTTTGCACAGCTATTCTTTGCTTTGGTTATCCTCATTTGCCAGGTAAAAGTTTTATTACCATTTCATTTGGACAGCTTAGTTCCAACAAGTTGTAAACACAGTCATGTTCAATTTTCTAACGCTTAAAAGTTGACCACCACTGGACTACTTATTGGACCAGTGGTTAACACCACGCCTGGAACTGCTCTGAGTACTTCTGACCGAGTCGGATTAGGAATATGGGCTTCCATTGTAACTACCCTCGCGGTGGGCGCCACATTTTGGGCCATTAACAAGACAAACTTTTGCAGGCTTCATGCCGCCATGATTCTCCACACGTTTTCTTTGGTGGCCTACTTAATTTTGGAATACCTCTTGCTCATGACCACCATTCCAAACATTCAGGAGAGAATCTACTTCCTTCAGGAAAGCATGGCTCCAGTTTCCACCGTGGATGCAAGGCAGCGACTATTGAACCTGAGGAAAGCTGAGAACAGTGAAAGCGTTTGGCTGGACGCAGATGTCAAGAAAACCCAAGAGCTAATGCAAGGTGAAAAGTATAATTGAAACATTAAAATAGTTGACTGGTTAAGCATGCGTATCATAATGCCCCAACCTACTTTGTCTACAGCCGAACTACACCGTTTGTATGCTGCATTGGTTTTATCTATTGTGATGGCCCTCACTGGAATCTTTCAACTGCTTGCTCATTTCTTTATGGATTTGAAAACCGGAAGAGCCATATGTCTTGGAAAAACTTATGTAAGATAGCAACTATGCTCAGAACAGAATTGTCAGCTTCATTGGATTTGTACCTTACAGATTTTAATGCAACTTTTCATTTAGTATGAAGACAGACAATTACGAATGCAAGCATTGGGAACCAATTGGAGAAGCAAATCCTTCCGATTTGACTCCAGGGATAGTACATTGGACTTGCCCAAACTAGAGAGATCTGACGCATTGCCACCACCTCCTTATGAATCTGGATACTTCCATCAATCCTTGAATGCTTAGAAATGTTTTTTCCATTCTATGCAAATCATTGTAGTATAATTTTAGTGTATAAAAGTTTTAACATTTATTCGTTTTCTAAACTATGAAACAATAATCCCTAGACTATAGCAAGTAATAAATTACTAGTTACTTTCCTTTGTAAATTTTCTTATACGAAAAGTCAATCTTAATGCTCTTGTTAAGATACAAATTGATCATTTTCTGATATCTCTTCTGCCATGCCTCTTTCTTCATTTCCTGCTCCTTGAACCACTCTGGCATCAAAGGATCAGTCCATTTATAGGGTATCGGCTCCTCCTTTGCCCTTTTAATGATTCCCGCAACGTACTCCTTAGCATCAAACTGTCTCGCAGCATTGATTAGTTCCATTTTGGAGTTCAAGTACTCCTTTTCCCTCCTAATTGCTCTTCGCAGCCTAATTTTGGCCCATACATACTTCATCTTCTTCCTGAGCTTCCGCAACTTATGCTTGTTCATTTTGGTACGCCTAATTACAATTAGGCGAGCAGCCTGCTTTTCAATGTGGTTAGGATTATGAGGACTATCTCGGATTTCTTTGGAAAGATTTCCATTGACTGTAGGAATCTCCAGCGGGGTTATCCTCGGGGTGACAGGTATTTTGTATTCGGAACGTCGCAACATTTCCGGAGGGATTCCAATTGAGGGTCGAATGATGGACTGCATAGGAATTTCCAAAGCACCTGGTCTACTTTGGGCAAGATAAGGTAGCCTGCTGATCTCACGGTTTCCTACAGAACAACGCAGAAAATGGTTGTGTCACGGATTTGTCAAACAACGATTAAGTGACCGTTTCGGCAAATTATGATAAGCTTACCCAATTTTAGCGAGTCCAAAACTGGAGAGTCCCCGTGCTTCCAAGCCAAAGATCCAACAATTTGACTAGTCCCTTCCACACTTCTAACGGTATCCCCTCCAACGTGCAGTTGACGAAACAATGAGGTCAAGCTGGCGGTTGGAGTTCTCCCCCTGACACTCAAAACGCGACGAAACATTTTGCCGGCTTGGGTTAAACTAACGGCAACCCGTTCTGCCGTTAGTGTCCTACTTTCTAAAGAAAAACAAGCACTTAATTGTTGCTTAACTAAGGTTTTTAAGATACAAAACGGTTATAAACTGGAGTCCGAGTCGGAAACCGGGTCTGCTGCTGTTTACTTCGTGAAAGCAGATGATCAGAATGTGTTTTGGGGTGGCCAAGTACGCGCCGCCAGATTCATACACATGCTTATTTACATCAGATCACGTCACAAGGGTGTCCCTCTTTTCATACGCTGCAGCGCTACGCTAATAATCGATACGCTTGGATTAGTGTTTCTCTACCTGCTACTTTTAGTTTTCAGTAATTTAGACAGCCTATTCAGGTACCAAGATTAATAGTGGTTGACTTTAGAAGGGCTACTAAAGAGGTGATCTGACAGTGACATAGTCTTCCAACAATGGCGTTCCGAATAGCTCGGAGAGCTTGGTTCAAGTGGCTAAACCCTAGTTTTGCCAGTGTCAGTAATTCGGTTTCCAGTGTCAGGAGGAGTGGGGCTTATCATGGCAATTTAGCAGGGTTTTGTACACATTCAAATGTACCAGGATTTAGAGGGGGTGTGTTGTCTTGTGGAAACGTCGGCACAAATCATTGTCAGAGGAGGTCATACTCAACTTTGGAAACTAGTCTTGGGCAGTTGGAGGAACCCTTTGGTAAATAACTAAGCACAAACCTTTATCCAATCTTTATTTATTACTGTTAAAACATTGAACATGTTTGTTTTCATTGAAAATTGCAGAAGGGATGACTATCTCCATTGATGGGGTGGAAGGAAGACCTTTGTACTTGGATGCACAGGCGACAACGTCTTTAGATCCCCGAGTTCTAGATGCCATGCTACCTTACCTAACGTCATTTTACGGAAATCCCCATTCCCGCACCCATGCTTACGGATGGGAAAGCGAAAAGGCAATGGAAACTGCACGAAAAGTGAGAACACTTGGCTTTCTGTTGCCGTTTCAAACGCAGCCTGGAAGTAGAACATTTGTACACTCCTTTAAATTAATTGTTTTTTATGTTAACAGGAAGTTGCAGATCTAATCGGAGCAGATCCCAAAGAAATTATTTTCACTTCAGGAGCCACTGAATCTAACAATATTGCCATTAAAGGAGTCGCAAGATTTTACAAGTCAAAGAAGAATCATGTTATTACGACGCAAATTGTGAGACATTTTCATTGAATAAGCAAATTTTATTTTAAACTATTCAACATTGTCTTGTTAAATTTGCCCAACAGGAACATAAATGCGTACTAGACTCATGTCGCGCATTGGAGGCAGAGGGCTTTAAGGTGACTTATTTACCTGTACAAAAAAATGGAATCATCGATTTGGGTCAGTTCAGAGAAGCAATCACTCCTGGAACTAGCTTAGTATCAATGATGGCAGTAAATAACGAAATAGGAATAAAGCAACCTATAGCAGAAATAGGTAAAACATATTTTCGCTCTTAACGTTAGAAAATCTTGTCTCCAAAGTCCAAAGATGTGACTATAATGAATTATTTTTATTTTCAGGAAGAATTTGCAGAGAAAATAAAATATTCTTTCACACCGACGCAGCTCAAGCAGTAGGAAAGATTCCAATGGATGTCAATGCAATGAATATTGACCTTATGTCTATTAGTGGTCACAAAATTTATGGGCCCAAAGGTGTGGGTGCACTATACGCAAGAAGGCGTCCAAGGGTTCGTCTGGAACCCATATTCAGTGGTGGAGGACAGGAAAGAGGAATCAGAAGTGGGACTGTTCCAACTCCACTAGTTGTTGGATTTGGGGCAGCATGCAAAGTAGCTATGGAGGAAATGCAGGTTGGTCCTAAAACGTTTGAATGCAGTTTACATGCACACAATGCACACACATTCAAAATACTTGAAACTGAGTGTTTATCTAATTTTCAGTATGACTTTAAACGGGTATCTGCACTGAGTCAGCGTTTCTGCGACAAAATCGAATCCGAGTTGACGCATGTTATAAGAAATGGAGATGGTGAACAATGTTATCCAGGATGTGTTAATTTTTCGTTTGCATACATTGAGGGGGAAAGCTTGCTTATGGCATTAAAGGACATTGCACTTTCTAGTGGAAGTGCTTGTACATCAGCTTCTCTGGAGCCTTCGTACGTTTTAAGAGCAATTGGAACAGATGAAGACCTAGCTCATTCTTCGATTAGGTTTGGGATTGGAAGATTTACAACCGAAGCGGAAGTAGATTACACAGCAGATAAATGCATACGGCATGTGAAAAGACTTCGGGAAATGAGGTAAATCAAATATTAAAGTATAAATTGTGGATGTTTTAAAGTAGTTTTTGAAAAAATCTATTCATCTGTTACGGTTGCGTTTGTGTTTTGTTTCAGTCCTTTGTGGGAAATGATACAAGAAGGAGTGGACATCAAGACAATCAAGTGGAGTCAGCACTAATATGATTTTGAAAATTATTGGATCGTTCTTATGGTGCAACCTGAAACTTTCTGTAGTACATGAAATGTTTTCTTCGTGTGTTAATCATAATGGTTCGTTTACCATTAGTTGCAACGATATTGTTCTGTAGGAACTCCGTGATTATTCTTTTCTGGACGACAAAAAGAGAGATCGTGAATACATCTAGTACCTAGGTATGTATCTAATAAGTAAACATTATCAAAATAAACCACGATTAGCCACTCAATGTATATTTTGTCAACAGTTTTCTAAAACCTTATACTTGTTAGTAATACTATTTTATTTTCACGAACCAAAAGCTGTTTTGAACAATAAAATATTTTGTAAATGCGTTAGTCCTTATCTTACCTATCAAATAACGTTTCTACAAGTTGCTTATTACATACATTTTGTGAGATTAGTAGAGAATGCGTTTCGTTAACGGTTGACTTTGGATAAAAAGCAAAAACAAAGTGTTCCTAGTAGAGAATAACCCTTTTTAACTATTGCTGTTTTCCAGTATTTTCTTAAAATAATAGTAGCATCATGGTACTTTGTAGATTACAATAATTTACAGTTACATGCATTTACAGTTAAAGCCAGACAGTTTGTTAGTTTTTGGAATGTAGCTCATTTCTTAGTTAAACTTTACAAAGTCTTGTAAGATCACAGTTTCTAATGAAGGGATCCATTGCTGTTTTGAATTCATCCAATGGACATAAATACTTTCCATCACAAAGTGGTTGTGCTATTGGCTTCTCTTTGAACAGTAGGCCAACTTTGTAATTTTGTGAGCACCTACAAGAATTCAAAGTTTGGCATTTAGCACGCTATTAATATTTACCGTAAAACAAATTCAAATCAAGATCTGCCAACCTGTATAAGACGAATGCAAGGTTTGTGGCAAAGGGGTCAATGATGCTGGTTCGCCATTTCCTTGAATTTCGATGATGATCAAAATTAGTGCCCAGAAGGGGCACAGAGTCGTTGAATAGTCCTAACCTAGCGATGACTTTTAACACAGTTCCACTATGTGTAAAGTAGGCCACTACCGAAGGAGCCGATGGATCTTCAACTTTTGAGCTATAATACAATCATAATTGCAGAGCCGTTATACACACGTTATGTCCATTCATTATTTTAAGTACAAGTATAACTAACCTCAGTTTTAGAACCACATCCTCTATGGTGGGACAAGCCTGCTCATAAGTTAATTTGTACCCGTATCCATCTATCCAGTAATATTCTACATCCTGTCGATAATCTAGGATCTGAAAGTCGTACTCATCGAACACATTGCACCAGGGAGAAACCGAGCTGGGGTTCCAAGCAGATTCAAACGCGCAAGTCAGATACATGATTTCCACTTCTTCCAAGGTGGGAGCGCTATCTAATCCCAATCGTTCTTGTAGTTTCGTTAGCATATCAGTAAATGTTTTTGAAGTTTCGAATTTTACTCGCTCCTGGTAAGCTTCTGGGTTTTTGTCTACCTCCTTTTTCCATTTCTTGCACTCCTTGTAGAACTAGTCAAGTTTACAAAAACAACTTGAGTACTCCCAACATTTATTTTCCAACATAAAATAGACTAATAGATCGTTTCATTGTTTAATCTTACACGTAGGACAGGATGTGCATTTACGGCAATAGGAAAGTAGATACCTTCGGCCTGCGTCTCTCCGAAAATGCCTTTAGTAAAATGCTTTGCACTGTCTTCTGCTCTTTGCGTTTTGGTATATTGAAACTAATTGGAAATCAAAGAGATATTAATACTCTATTTTAAAGGGATGGATTGAACACTACCTTGGAACATTACCTTGTACGTATCGTTATGATACTGAGATGCGTAAATCTGTGGAAATCTCTGCTTAAAGCGCTTAGATATTCCCAACAGCTCCTTTTGACCCTGTGGCACCAAGAACTTTTCTTTGGTTTCTACAGGAAATAGTTCCAAAGTCCAGGACTCTAGCTCCGCCAACTCTGCTTCACAAAGCGTGCCTTTTCCTTTCTTGTGTCCTTCCAGAATCTGGTCTCGCAAACCGGGCAGTAACTTTTTCATTGTTTTAATTACCTTTGCACCCGGATTTCTTGTCCCGTGACGAATCAAGTGCCATGTCAATACAGGTTCACAAACTCCACCTAAATTATCCGAAATACCTCATTTTAAACAAGATGTTGTCCATTTTCAAAATAACTTTTTAATGCTTAATCACCCGCCTTACCATGAAAATTTTGAAAGGGATCCCCTAATGCGGCTTCTGCGTCCAGTCCATTGCTTAGGTAGGGTGTCTTGGTGGCCATGTATTTGAAGGGATTGCCAAAACGCTGATGACATGTCTTTCCAAATATAGCTAACTGCCCACCTAAGTACTCGTGATACCCTATACCAATGGCAATAGTGGTCACTATCACAAAAACCAGTTTGGTAATCATGTTGTGGGGGTCAATGATATTGCTGGGGTACTGCAGGGGACCGTCATCAGCCTTCCCAAGACGTTGCAACAAAGGGAAAGTGCAAACGCTGACTAATGTACCGTATCAAGTTGACCGGTGACAGAAACGTTTGGGGTATAGTGGAACGCTTTGTTTGTTTCCAGGAAGTTGGTTAGGTGTAGTAATGACAAAGGTTAACTGTAAACTGACTACGGGTGTGTGGATGAGATTAAAGATAATGAGACTCTGATTCACTTCATGACGATTTCATGACTATGACTACTTATTTCCAGGTAAGAGTAGTTTCGCGGTGTCCAGTACTACAGATGAGATCGATTTTGGGGGATTATGTGAGCAAGTTAATATGTTTTTAAAACGTACGCTGCTAGTGCTTATGTGTCATTCCATGTGTATTACAAATATTAAAATAAAAAGCGGATTGGAAGATTTAAACATTATCTTGGAAAAGATAAAGAGGCAGAGGAAATGTTATATACTTTGGGGGAATGTGAGACAACAATATATTACGTTATGACCATCATCATAATAACATGATACAATGAGCAATCGGGGATTTTCAAAGTTTTTATGTGTTTTTATTTTATATTTGTATCGAATTTTTTTAACACTATAACCAACGGAATTACTAGCAATTATTTTTACAAGTATTAATGATTGTTTTTTCATAACTTTAAATAGAATTATGTGCAATTCAAAATACATATTATTTACAAATAAATTTGCACCAGCTTTAGTTCCATGCATCTTGTAGGGAACCTTTTTCATATCTCTTATCTAGTCAACAGGAAGACTATTTGAAACTTATTCTTCTAGCAGAAAATTGCAATGTAATGTAAGGTTAACGTAAATTACAATAAAAATTCTTCTTATGTTACTTCAAGATCAGACGTTTTCTCTACTTATCAGTGCTACAGCTTTTGTGATGGCTTTTGACTGTTGGTAGTTAGAATCAGCACTCCTCCAGTTTGATGTTGTGACGCTGATAGGGTAACTGAGATCGATGTTAGGGGGCCACCATTTATTTGTTATCCAGGAGCTCCTTCTGCTTCAAGTGCATCAAATTTTCCGCTTCGGATATAACGCTGTCGGTGTATTTCATCAGCTATATTTTCAAAGAATATCAACAATAAGTTTCTAAACATGAATGTTTAAATCATATTATAAATTCGACCATCCAGTTATCAATTAACCTGTTGTGTGACGCTGTAGATTAAATCTTCCGACAAGTCCTTTTGATTTTTGCACTGTTTAATGTATTTGTTCTGTACGCCTTGGAGAGCCACCTTGTATTTCATGAACAATGCTTTTGCATTCTTTGCAAGTGTCTCACGATGCTCTCTTGTCACCCTACAAATAAAAGAAGTTAGAAAATCAATACGACAGATTCACAATTCAATTATAATTTATGAAAGTAATGTGTATTGACTTACTTTGGCAGAGGCACATAAATAGTTGTTCCCTCCTGCTGCGGGTTCAAATTCATGCCAGATTCTTCAATAGCTTTTAAAACAGGCTTGATGGCGTCAGGCAGGGAAGCCAAATTTAGTATTGCCAATTGTGGATTTTTTCTTCCCACTTGAGCTAGTTCCTGAAGGGGATACACTTCCCCTTCAAATTCAACTTGCAGGGACTCCAAAGCACCTATAATTTAAAACATATCAATTATTTAACTGTAATCAAGAAAATTAAACGAAACAGGAGTTACTATATGTCATGTACAAACAAAAAAATATATTAATTACCAGCAGCACCACGTATGCTCAACTGCGTCGTATATTCTTCCTTCATCTGCTCTACCAACTTTTCCAACTGCTTTTTGAAGTTGGCCACGTCGATAACCTCACCCACCTCGTCTTCGTTGAACACTACATTCGTCTTCTTCGACTTGGGCTTGTCCTTCCCCTTTGCATAGGACCTGCGTGATTCCACCAATATGGTTGCTCCCTTCAATGGAGGTGATGCCACGTTGAGCAAACGCCCCAATTGTTGCAGCTCCACCAGTGGACGTCCAGTTCCCGATCTTCCATGCACAAGTCCTCCTCCTCCTCCCACAGATTTCGTGGTGACAGCACTTCCTGTCGAATATTTGGAGGCACTGTAATGACTACCTCTTTTGATGATCCCGGTTAGCCCCAAAGGCATTGGAGACACAAAGCTCACAGCGCTCAAGTGCCTGGCAGTGGCAGCGCAGCTGGACCTTTGGGATCCAGCAGTGCTGCTGGCCAACGAGCTGGCGGCAGCCGGATAAACACGTCGATGAGCCACAACGGCAGCAACAACCGGCATTCTATTTTCGGCTTCTTCAATAAACTGAGATCCTGATGATGACACGACAGGGGAAGAGGAGGAGGAGGAACTTAAAGCACTAATACTTGGATAACTGACACCACCAACAGTACTACAATTACTACTACTAATTTTCCCACTAGTTCTTATCGAAAACTCTTCACTGTAGTAATCACTTTTCGTCTCTTGCTCCACAAAGGAACTAGCACGGACACTGAAAGTAGTTCTGATCTTGACACAAGTTGACTGATAAGAGATTCGCTGGGCAAAAATGTTGACAGGGTTAAGGAACCGGATTGGCATGATCCAGCAGCTGCGGCTGCCTCGTTAAAAATTATAAAAATATCTAACAAAAATCACTTATTCACAAAAAAAGACTGTTAACCTTGCCTGTTTTCTGCAGCACTTTTGGGAAATTTGACACTGCCTGTTATCTGGCCTTTTGGCAGGTAGGTACTGAGTACTAGTTTATCGGTTCAACAAGACCATAAAAGCTTACTTGGTTGTCTTTTTATCGCCTGTTTGTCCTCTGGACTTGTACTTTGATGCAAATTTGCTAAGAAAGTCTGAGGAAATTTGTTCGCTATACTGGGCTGTATAAGAAAACTAGTATTACAAGTTTGCAAACTAATGAACACAATGAAACTTTTTCACATGCAAAGATGTCTTGTTCTGTGACAATTGTACTGCTGAACAGGTCCAATTACAAGTTTTGTAAAGGTAGGTAGATTTTTTAATAATATTCAAGTTGGTCACATGAACACATGGACTGATCTAATGAACTAAATGTTAGGTATTCCACTAGCAAATTTATTTCGGCTGCTGCTGCTGCAGCTTAGCCATAGTCACTCTATGAAGCTCCGTCCTCGTGGTTCTTGTCATGTGTGGGGGCTTCTTTGTTCAGATTTTTCAAAGAATCAGGCGTCGTTTTGTCAACTGACCACTGCACTGGTGAAGGTAGTCAGATCCGGCGTCGGCTTTTATATGAATTTTCATACAAGATTAAACTTATGACTTACGTTGTACTACGTGAGTAAATAATGTCGGCACTGAAGGACTTTTAAGGTCCACATTTCAAGTAGTAAAATGAAAGGGTATTAAGAGACACTCATGAACTTATGATTCATATAGGGAGAAAATGGGATAAAAGAGTAGTAATGTGATTGTCTGCACGTCAGCAACAAGCCAAGAAGGAGACCAATGGTCAAGAAATGAAGAATGTAGTCAGTGATTCAGGAAGATTGAAGAAGGTTCAGCATCAAGACAATAAAACGAAAATACCCTTATCTGTGGAACGGCTAATGACGTCTTTCCCTGTGCAAACACAAAGAAAAATGGTATGTTTAAGATTTCTAAAGTTAGCCCAGCTTATAAGGTTTATGAATACAAGTTAAGTGTTTGATTATTGTAAGTTAAACTTATGTTCATATGAGTAAAGACTTAATCCCCATCTTATCATTTATCATTTCATCACATTACTCAATTTAACTCAAAGTTTGACTTGGTGGCTGTTGTCGTTGTGAGTATAATAAGAGCAACGCCTCCACGGTTGTTTATCTCATGAACTAATTATATAAATGTTGTGGGATAAAGTAAAGTGTGAAATGTTAATAATCTGGATTTGTGATATTTTGTAAGACTTTTGTGAAGATTTTGGAATTTAATGTAAAGAAGAAAGTGCAAGTTGGATGCATGTTGTTTTCAAAATGCCCTTACTTATATTCGCAAAAAAGTGCTCTCAAATCGAACACTTTTATCTCACCTTCTCTACCTCTATAACATTAAATCAAATAGGATACGTAGGTATTAGATGTAATTTTATTGGTGTGTAGCTCGGTAGCCATATTTCAATGTTCCAAAAGCTAATATTTAATTCAGGTTTTTTATTGTGTAGGTAGATTGATCCAAGTATAATTATCTCATTTATGTTTCTCCAAGTAAATATTATTCTGAAGATCAAATGCATATAAATATTCTGGGGGTGTGATAAAACTGGCGTCAAGAAAGGATAAGAAGCAATTCTGTGCGCATCACTGAAAACAACGCCAATTTTTTGACATACTTAATTTGATATCTGATACTCTGTTACCCATCCAATTACATTAAACTTTGTCCTCATGCATTTTGTTGTAAAGTGTGAACACATGCGGTCAGTCAAATTAACTAAGTTGTATTTTTTGTTCTGTAACTTTCCATGAACCAGCATCGCAGCAGTCGCATGCTCCAAACCAAAGTAGCCGGTTTCAACTACCAAAATCTGCTTAGATTGATTAAAACTAAAAAATGAATGATTGATTGATAATGAATGTACCTGATGTAAGTCACAAAAATCGTCCGATCGGATTTCTTAATTAATTCCTTAATTTTCTCAAATTAAAAGAGCAATAAATTTGTAGACAGCTGTCTCGCATCACCCCATTGACAAAAACTACGAAGAACAGAGCCGAGTAGCAGATGTGACAAACGATAAATAGCTACTGATTTGCAATAATTGATTTTTTCAAAATATATTAAACGTTTTGAGCATTTTATTTTTGTAAGAAACTAAATGTTGACATCTTGGTAGTATTTTATTTTTTGAACTTTACCTCAAATCACACTTTATTATCTGGACATCTTAGCATGTTTAGGTTGTTTACTGACGAACATAAGTTTAGGAAAGGTAAGTTAAGTAATATATACCATAAGTAAAAAGCAGATCCTCCTTCATTTGTCATTATTTTAATTGGTAGTTATTTTCCAAAGATATGTACTAGTGTCAACAGCGAATATGTATACTACGTACTTTAAATTAAATCAATTATTTATTGCATTTTGTACGGATATGCAATAACTCAATATACGCTTTAATTGTCCTATTTATATTTTTATGCCCACCAATAAAAATAAATATCATGAGGTGCACACGCTGTAAGACTGAGGAAAATTAAAACTTCGTGGTTTACCATTCATTTATGTTACTACCCGAAATCATGCAAAAATGGCTCAGCAAACTAATTATTTTGCACTATATGTATCTTAATTAAGCTTATACTGTTTATTTTTGTTTTGAATGGAACATTCAATAACACACCAATGAAGTCTATACTCAATATAGATTAATAAAGTAAATACATTCCAATTAACAACATAAGATTACATCTTTTGTACGTCTTGGTCTTGATGCGTACTTCAGGTTTGGAATAAAATGACTTTGGGTAGGAGAATCCAGTGGCTTTCAGGATCATGAAGATTTAAGAGTTGAGAAATTATTAAGAAACGATTAAAGAACTTGTTGATTTGACCTCTTCACTCTTGTAATAGTGATCTATCCCTCACTCTTTACTTAATCATTTTTTCTGCATTGGACAAAAAAGATACGCTACTATATTTTTCCGCACTAAATCAAACTGTCACGCTATATTTAATTACAAATTATCCATATTTTATGTGATGTGCACTAAAGCAAATGACAAAATACTAGAGTTGTCACCTTCAAATTATTAAAATTCGAAAACTGAATGCTACCGCTACTAAAAATTTTGCTTGAATACTTACTTTATTTGAACTATTAAATACGTATTTTGAAAATTTTATGGAATTTTTTAAGGAACTAAATAATCACTGCATAAATAATTACAATCTACTTCACTATACTGTCATAAAACTAATTAACCCTTTCAAACTCTCTCTACTTCTTTTATTTATTTACATTACCTGTTTTAATGGTGATTGTGGTTTCGTTACAGTTTATCAAGAAAACTGTATCCTTAGGTCAAATGTGGTGGAGAATGGAAGATTAGGCGAGTGAGTTAATATTAAAATTAAATATAATATTTTAGACTCAATTTAACGTACTTTTGATTATGAAAATACAAATCGTCAATTAGCAAACTGAAGATACAATTGGTGAAACCGCAAAAAGAAGACTCCATCAATGACACGAGAATGATATGACAAAGTGCAAAATCAAGTTATTTATACCAGAAAGTCAAATCATGAAATCAGATTAATTTAATAACTAATGTCAATGGTGTTTGGTGAACGTATATGACTAAACATGATATGATTAAAATATAACACGTATACTATGTAGTGTTGGCTCCAATATTTAATAAAGCATAATATTAATTTGCTTCGTTGGCTTGATTTACAAACTAGATGGTTCCACGCCTGACGCATCTCTGGCCATCACCACGATCACCACCAAATGCAAATGGAATCGTTTGACCAAGATGATTCATGATGAAAGCAGTCCGCAATCAATCATGAAGAGAAGAATATCAGCCATTCAATCTGAAAATGAAACGCCAATTTTCATGCAGCATCCAGCCAAGACAATCGTTGTCCACAATGAAATGTAGAAATTCTATAGTAGAATGATGCCTCTTACATCGCCAGTTTATGAACGTCAATATTCAGTCAGTTTGTGCTTATCTTTGATTCACCAAAGCTCCAAGACGCTCATACGCAAACGTACTTTTCCTCCATTAATTATGTTATTTCTGGATACATCAAACTTATCACATATTATCCTCCTTGAATTTTTATTCAAGTCACTCGACATACACCTTTTCTTCGAGTGTCATTTCTTTTGCCATTTTGTCCTGTGGTTGTTACAGGAGAAACCGTATTCTTTCCTAAACGACTTACTCCAGGTGGTTTGGCCGGTTCCTGAGGAAGCTCATCATGCCAAATATTGTCGATTGTAGGTAATGGTTCTATGATATTGTCTACATTTGTTCCTTCTTTCCGACTTCCATTTCTCGGAGTTTCCCTTCTTTTCTCAGGCTTCTTAATGGAAGTAGTTGATGTTAGTTGCATTCCGGCAATACCAACTATATCGGATCTGAACGGACGTTTGAAAGACTTTTGTAGTAGCGAGCGATTCAGGTACTCCAAGTCCTGCAAGTATAATTTATAGCAATATAGCAATACATAAAAAAGTAGGATATATAATATGCGTAAATGTTTAATGTATGAACTGCGTAATGCACTTTGTACCCACCTTGAATATAACCCTGGAAGTATCTTCAAATCTCTTTTCAATAAACTCAATCTCTGTGTTATCGCAAAGCCTTGATATGTTGCTTTTTCTCACTTTCCTTAGTGCATAGGCGAACGAACTTAACAGTTCGTTATCATCGCTACTACTGCTAGACGATCCACTATCAAAGTAAACATTGATGTAGCGATGATTTTGGTGTTGCTGCTGTTGTTGGGGCTTAACTTTTCGGCTACCTCCACCAATCATGCTTTTTGATAAAGAGATGACTCATTATTGAAACGCAAATGCCAAGTGCAAATCGCCTTTCTTGCATGTCCCTTTATGCTGATAAATGTCAAATATTCCACAAAATAGCATTCAAAAATATTTCCTTTAAATATTTTCTTTGAAATGGTTAATCAATAAAGCACTTATACAGTAAAGTAACTTGTGACAATGGGAAACTTTTCCAGTGATTTTTTTTCGATTTCGTATTGTATGTACAACTTTTGTTTGAGTATTTAACGTACCTACATTACTTAAAGGGAAGAACATACTTCTCTTATGTCAAATACAAGAACACAAACATGCAACAAACTAAAAGTCTTCTACCAGGGGTTCCCGGGTTTCCAAAGTTTGTCCAAAGTTGCCAAGCTACTCCCACCTGTTTTTCCAGTAGGTACGCATTTTATCCGATGAAAGTTAAGGATATTAGGGAATACAGTTTTGCTCAAGAAGATTGAATCTCTCAGGTATACAATCTACTTGGGTTTGCTTTATTTTATGAGACTGATACTTGCAGAAACACAAGTTGCCAATTCATGGGTAACGTCTTACCTGGAAACTTGCTTTCTTTATTCTGAGTATTTATCAAAAGTCATGTTATGTTCTACAGGAAATGGAGAAGATTAACGAAGTTCATGTAGCATCATATACCAATTAAGAGAGAATCATTATCTTCATTTACTTGTGTTGACACACACATGAGTGTGTTTGGCATCATTTCATAGTATACTGCAATACAATTAAAGCCCATTTAATTTACATTCAAATCTCTTTAAATGTCTAAATTATACAAGCACGGAAGGCAGCTTTTAAAAGAAAACTATTCTACCAGAAATTAACTTACTCCTGTCACAAGCAATTTGGAGCAAAATTCACTCCACCCTATATCTGCCATGTCTACTCGTGATAAAACAATATTGTTTGTTATGTAACGATTTAAAATTCGAAATACGTTTAACAGTGCAGTAATTACGAACTACAAATTAATTTTTCATGGATGCCTTATTACTCAGCTTGAACAATATTAGGTAGGGATAATATGTACGTATAATAGTATATGATTTTATATTAATATTGAAATTCATCTTTTAGATTTCTCAATAATCCAAATATATGTATATCTCTACATGTGTCTCCATACTAAATCTTGGAGAAAAATATGTACGAATTAAAAGTACAAAAAAGTGAAAAAAATAACTATTTTGGTGCAAATACAAATAATATAAACAGTTAAACTGTAAGGTGGATTTTTATTTAAACTACGTTTTTAAGAAGCAAAATCATATATCATAATGCACAATATCGTATTTTCATGTTTAATTACAAAAAAATGTGTATTAGAAACAATTCCTATGAATGATTGGAGGGTGTTACGTAATTAAAAATTAAGATGGAAAGCAGTTTAATTTACTTCAAACACATTCATCTAACAAAGTTTTCGTGTAACTTGTTTCATATCGACCGTCGACCATAAATAGAAAGAAGAAGGGAACATACAAATCTAATTTCTTTCTCGAAGCGTAACTAATGCCACTTTTTCACTTGGTCGTACCTCTGCACTTCTTCATAATATCGTTGCTGCTGTGATGATTACACTCTACCTGTACCTGTGTTATAGTCACTATTCAGCCAGCAGCATATACTACTCTGTAACTACAAAAAGTCCACAAGGGAGATATTATTGTAATTTTTTCTTCGTATTAAAATACGTCATGCTTCGTCAACCTTTTTCTTCCCTGCAAAGTTGGCAATAAGTAACTAATCTGTAAACAGTCCCCACCATCCCTCATATAGTAAACAACCATGCACACCTTGTGAAATATTCACATTTTTTCAAACTGCCCATTACCATTCGAGTTCCCCATTCCAATCCCTCAATCAGATCGCATCATCAGCAAGTAACCAAAATATAGTAAAACCTGCAAAGAATGAAAAAGTGGCAAGGAAACACCAACAAAGGGAACCTGTACTAGCAGCAAAGAAAGCTATTTAATAATATCCCTACTAGTAAGCGACCGTTTTCCATTCTCTTCCAGCAGCAACCACACAGCCGCTCATTTTTCTTCTCTTTTTTGTTACGTCTCACGATTCTTCATCTTCATCATCAATTGCATCTCTGCAATGCAACAAGACATCAAGACGATCACTTTTACTTCCCTAAGAAATAAGAAGCCTTTTTTGTCAGTTGAAGAAGTTGTGCAGGCAGCCATAAAAAATCCAAGCCAAGACACAAGAAGGGTAGCTGCGTCAGCAGAAAGATGATTACGTGAGGGGACTTGGGCAACAAGAATGTTGAATGTGCTGAAAAACATGAAGCATATTATTTATTCTAAAAAGCCCAAAGTAAAGACTTTCGTTTAGTGTACCTGCTTATATATATTTTAATATACTTGTAGAGCCACTAATAGCGTGGGGCTCCAGTTATCCTGAAGAGGCTCTCAGTTTCGTACATTCTCGAGTAAAATTAGTTAGCACATTGACATGGTATGGCGTAATATACAATTTGATAGTGCAAGCTACAACACATGCACATTAAAAAGAAAGAAAGAAAATATTTATCACAATTCATAACGTAATATGCTATCGTGAATTGCATATCCCTCCATCATCATCATTAAAGTCCATGTTATAAAAAAGGAAGAAACTGAATATCACAGACAAAGAAATATCACGAAAAGCATAATGCCTTTCAGTAGTCCGTAGTAGATGCACACCTTTCTAGAACCAGAAAACCAGATACCATATTGGATCACGGTTTTATAATGTTGCTATTTATATAAAAGTTTTACAATTTGTGTATATAAGCATTTGGCATAGCATTTCTTTGTCTAATCATGCAGGACGTAAGAAAAAGACAAACGCCTGTCTTATCTTCTGCTTGAGAAAACGCTACAAGCATTTTTTACCCTTGTACATGGCGCAGCAAATAAGTTGCCCTTCTAGTTTTTTTCTTCCCCACACCGCGCATTACTTATCACTATCACATTTACAGCAACAATATGACAAGGAAGAATTATATATTGTGCAAAGGGGACCCTTGTTCCTGCTTCTTCGGAACAATGTTGCATCGGTAGACCCTTTATTTTTCAATGCTGATGATGATGATGGCGTTCAAGTTTGGTTTTACCTTCATTTATTATTCGCCTTCTAGCACTGGAACTAAGTAATATGTGGCTACATCAAGACAGTCACCTAGAAAAGGCGAAAACATACTGCAACCTAGATATATTATAGTAATAAATAAGCACAGTCAAGAAATTCAAAAAAGGTCTGCATTAACACGACGAATCTGTGAAGCCATATAACAATGTTGTTTTCTTCTCCAATAGTAGCAATGGCATTGTTCATCCTTGACATTATATTATTACACTAGAGAATGCGCTAGCAAGCTCTTAAGTATCCAGTAGTGTGAGCCGGCGCTGTATTTTTCTGATTCATTTCCTTCTTGAAATATAGGTATGTGTTGTTGTATTTAACAACAAAAAAGGGATTACTTTTTTTCAAGGTCTCCGCATCATGGTCTTGGCATCAAGAAACTTGGCTTGGTTGAATTCTAGTGTCAATATTGCAGTAAAGGATGCACCATATTTATGCACACTGGTATTTCGAAATATCTCTACAAACATAACGAATCTTATACTCTAGGAAGAAAAATAAGAAAAACGCATTAGATGTGGATGTGGGTCTTATTAGCGCTGCTGTTATGCCTTACATGTCATTAGTAACCGAAAAGGAACAGTGGCACTTCAGAAGGTATTAACATTCCTTTTTGCTGGGCACTATGAATGTCTGCAAATGCAGTTCATATACTTTTTACAAAGCCGTTTTCGATCGTTCAGTGCAGTGTGAAACGATAGCAAACAGACAAACTAAAAGTCAATGCAGAATAGTAATAGGCATATCCCAAAACGTGTAAAGATGAACAGAAGCAAAAGAACGGTCTAAGCAAATAAAACCCAAAAATATGTTGTACCAAAAAACTATTGCATTGCAATGACTGGAGTAATATGGCACTTCAGTGTGAAATGGTAAAATGCAGACATTAAGCCAAATAATATTCTCTCTGGTTGCTGCTGACTGAACTGAGTAATATTATGCAGTTGGCGACAAGGATGGCGTTGATATGAGATTGAGAATGATGATTTCCTCTGCTTATAGTAGATGTAATGTGAAAACAACTCACTTCCCTTTCTTTTATTTTTTGTTGGTGATGTAACATACAAGTCTTTATGGGAAAGGATTATTCAACGTGACTAAGGTTAAGGTTTCAAAAAACGGACGTCTGTTTGAGAAGTTTGGATGCGCCTCCTATTAACGATTCACTGCTTGTTCTTAATTCTTGCATCTATCAGTAAAAAATATTTCTTTGATGTTGACGATCTAATTTTCAATGCTAAACATAAAGTTAATAATAAATACGTATAATAAATGCAAGTTTGTATTCAAATGATCTTTTCACGAGTTAACATAGCATAACATTTGAAATGTACAAATAGGAAATATCTAACCATTCAGTTCAGCATCCTTATGATGGTGTCAATGATGTGTCACGATAATAATAAGTACCAATGTTTAATCCTTTGTTGTTTCATATACATCATAATCTTGTACAATACATTAAACATGATATATATACTTCCATATGGTATAGCGCCCGAGAGGTGAATTGCATATTCTAGTAAATATATGAACGTTGACCGTCAACTTTTTTACGCATCCCATAACTCATCTCATTACATTTTTGTCCATAAAATTAATTATTAATTGCTATAATTTCCCGTTTTGTCTTCCTGCCAAAGTGCAATATTTTATACGTTTATTACTGTGTTTGTTCAAGCCATTTGAAACCCAGCAAAAAGGGGCTTTTAGGAATGAGGAAAAGCATGATCGAGTTGTGCTCAAACTATACACAGACAGATTGGCGATCGTGCTCTTGAAGCTTTTAATAATTTATTTTTTATTAATCTATTAAGCTTGCCTGTATCAAAGCTTTTCCTTTCTCTTCTAAACGATGGCAAGCTGGATGAATTTGCTGAATATTTGGTACAGAGAGGACGACATTTTCAAGACCATCATCTTTTACTGTGCAATCCCACCATTGTAACAGAATATCAAAAACATTGTGTTGCGCATCGACGAAGATTTCATCCAGATCACCTAACCTACCCTTACGTTACAGTATTTGGAGCATTTACTCATCCAAATCCTAATATTGCACACAGGATTCCGAATAAGAGTTTTAGTGCAGTGGTGCAACGAAAACAAGAAATTGAATATAAAATGCATACTGCATTTCAGTAGCAGTATGCCGAGCATCAACTTCCATTTCCACCACCTAGAATCTTACAATTTGTAGATGCAGCTTAAATAGTAGATATGAACTATGGGATATGAAAAAAGTACAATGTTCGTTTTACGTTTTGTTATCCTTATAAGAAGTTTATTTACAGCCGAAATCGTGCAGTATGCTGGTGAGATGCAGTGCAAGAAAGAAACGCTTGTTTCAATCCCCTTGCGCGTTTCCACCCCTTCTCTGCCTTCTGTTTGTTTGGCTGCTTGCATATTACCTTCATCGTTTTCTCCATATACAATAGTAGGACAGTAGGTACATGCACTTTCGTAACTGCAGTGAAGTGCTTTTCATAATTTGTAAATCCAACATCTAAAACATCGAATAATGCAACATGCAACTTTGTGGTAGTGCACTACTGCACTGCGTGCATGCATGCATCCAATGTTGTCCAGGCTAAACCAAAACAAAATGAACCAACCCCAACGAAAATTTTACAAAGGATTCTCTTCTTCTGCTGCTTTGCTACTACAACAGCAGCAGCTTAAGCTGTGGAGTTTTTACGAGGTGGCGTTATCTTTCTTTGCCATTGTATAATGACTCCATTGAATGTGCATAGTGCATCTACGTGCCAAGGTACCACAATGTACCAAACTATGTATGTATGTACATCAGTTTGGCACTGCCATAATAATACAAAAATGAAGCTGGCACTGGCACTCAGCACCGTATTCATGTTGATGATGTCGATGATCCAAAAGATGAGACACAAAAACGGTGGCAGCAGTACTAACCAAGTACAATGTGAACCGTTGTTGAAAAGGGTCATTTGGTTGCTGAAATTTCTTAATAAATTTTCACACCAGGTCAAATTAAACTTAGGATAGGAAGGCGGTTTAGATCTGTAGAAATCGTTTTTCCTAAAATTCACTTTATCATGGTTTCCGGTTTAGTAGAATAACTAATAATAACAGTGTTGGTGATAACTATATGGACAAACGGTCGGACGGAGGGACAGACTGGAACGTCCATGACTTCCATAAATCCTTAATAAGTTCTTTCAACCCTGGCTGCTAGATTGCATTATTTCATTTTCCTGTAAAGAACATCATCATCACGCACAAAAACTGTAATATAGGTACCCTGCGTAGCTGGTCGGTATACTTGCGCCCTATATTATGCATACCTCTATGCATGCATACTATAAAAACAACCCTGTTTGACCCTCTAGGGCTACTTCTCATTTCCCATTGCACATTACTACAACTGCATGCATTTTACTACTGCGCCGTATATTTGATAGTAAAGTACTCTAATAAATAGTTGTGTACTAGAGCAGTAATGTGTGTGCAGTTTTAATAGTTTTTAAGTGGTGCAGTCGCCCGAAGACATTTTCGTGTTCAAGTTCGTAGTAAGCACTCATCAACAAAATATACTTCCAACCAGTTATCGCATCGGAGGACCGACTGACATGCTCAAGAATAAGACTTGAGTGAAAGGAAAAGAGGCAATATTTTTTAATTAAACGATTTTTCTCTCATCTTGTCTCTTGCCCTTTTTATTACCGAGAATGGAAAAAATCATTCTTTTATCTATCAGCTATAACGTACTGAAGATGAGATAACCCTTTCCCCTCTTTTTATTCCGCTGCGTTGTCATAAGGTGACGTTTTGTGTTTACTTATTATACACATTGAACAAAGTGATCTCTCTATAAAAGAACATTATAATTGTGCTTGTGACAATTTTCGTCGTTGACATTTCGTATCCTTCGCCTTTCTTATCATTCACGGAATGATTCATATCTATCTGATAAGAGAAAAGCAAGTACCATAAATGTGCTTCTTGTTACTCGATTCCTATGCTACTTTTTGTTCTTGGTTACGCTTTGATCTGTCACAATATCGTTCATGTCAGTCACAATAGTGGTGGAAGTGTTAATATGATAGAGCATAGCAAGTACTTGGAATGCTAAACGTGCCAAACAAACGTAATAATGATTAGAAAATCTTAAGAACTCCAGACCAGCCTTTTAGAGCCGGTTCACTGAGATTTCACCACAAAATATCGGTTTTTGGCAAAAAAATTTTGCAGTTACTGGCACTGGCGAAAGTTCCACAAGCGAAAACGTTGATGTCGTGGATTAAATGTCAGTAAAATTCTTGACGTGCCAATGGTATAAGTGAATTTCATGCCATATCATATCGTGACAAATTAATGTTACAATGTAAATAAGTCAACTATAACATATAATCAAGCAGGAAGCAAGTCATAACGTGTGATTGGTTATGTATCTAGTGTATCTAATTCAAATACTCGTAAAAAGCACCGAATGCATGGAGCTCTAAATTATAAAGCTCCGACGCTGCAAAGCTTATGGAAAGAAATTCAAGTAAGAAAAAAGTTGATTCTACTTCTAAGTACTTTCCACTAGAAAATTGATTTCTACCCAATTGGACTTATCAAAACTCATGCAAATGAGCTTTTATCTCGTCCAGCCAGCTGAAAGATAAATGAGTGATAGTAATGGCAGCATCCGTTAAGTCTAAGCAGGTGAGAGCCACATAGTCAAAATATTTTAAAATTTCATAATATTTCATTCATAAGTTCCAACATGAACATTTCGTGAATGTCCATACTCAATACCGGAAAATGCTGTAAGCGTTACAATGCAATAACAGGGTAATGCTTTTCTTTAATTGAAAGGCTGAACTGGAGCAAGTTGCACTGGCAATGATGATGATGGCCGAAGGTGAAGGGACGTCCACAACAGCGACAGAAGAGGTAGGAGTAAAAACAAGATCTTCCTCAAGCCGCCGTTCCTCCTTGCAGCAGCAGCAGAGCGGCAGTAGTAACAGTAATGGTGGTAATACTCGAGGACGAGCCTCAGAACCGGTTTCAGGAAACTACCTCAACAAAAATAAGAATAGGAGGAACCATGACCAGTCCGGGTCTTCAGCTTCCACAAAGCAAGAAGTGAAAACTGAGGAAAGTGTGTACTTGGACGGGAATAATGATAATGTTAATGAAGAAGAGGGTCCCTTTGCTCCAGATCAATCACGTATGCCATTAATTCTTTTATTTTTATTCTTCACGCATATCCTATGAGAGTGGTTTTACAGATTTCCGTTAGATATTTATGTATTCACGCATTTACATGAAATGAATCAGATGGTCAATTGGTCAAGTTAAAAAAGCTTGTGCCATGTAATCATCGCTTATCATACATATTATCAGAGTTACAACAACAACAAGCATAAAAATAACCAGCATGCCTAAAAGTCTGCTCAAGTATTAATGAGCCAAGAGCCACTTGTTTCATTCATTCTTTTTTCATATAATTTCTCATTGAGTTGGTCACGTACTTTCGTAGTTGGTAGTTTGTGCTATGCATCTCATATAACAATTATTTCATGAATGTTAACACAGAAGAAGAAGATGAGGAATCGGCCACTGACCTAGTAATAAAACAAGACGAACCGGACGAGGCAATTATATGTGCGATAAATCCCTTGTCCATACAATCATCACCCTCGCCCGGATCACCTGCAGGGTCACTACAAAGTACGAATAGCGGAAGTGGAGGTAGCAGTGGGATTGGGGCAGCCGCAGGAGGAGCAAATGGAACAAATGCTGCGGGATACAACAATGACTGCGTTTACATGTCCTCTTCGAGACGAATCTTTAGGCCAGAGTTCAAGAAGAGGGTGATGGATGCATTTGCCAATGACCCGGATTGTGTGGGGAACCAGAGAGCAACTGCAAGAAAGTTTGGCATTCATCGAAGACAAGTACAAAAGTGGCTACAGCAGTTGTCCACTGGAGAATTGTCATTTGGAAAGGTAGGCACTACACATTTTGAAACTACAATAATTTTTATTCTTCCTTCTTGGATTTGCATTGAAACAACACATTTTTATTCATATCACCGTTATAAAATGGGCATCCATAAAATCATGACGGCTTTTAATACTCAGCTTGTCTTGCTTCAGCTTAACGTAAAACGTGTTAAAGTATTTATCATGCATGGCAAACGACGATATAGCTAAAAGGCACTACATAGAGGTTTTAGCATACCAGTAAACAAAAGCAGAAAAGCCGAGAAATGGTTTCGGATGGTGAGAAAAAGAGAGGCAGTAAGAATATTATAGGTTTTAAGACGTCTTGAAGAAAAGGGAAGAAATTTAATATTTTCCACCCGTATATATTATACATGCAACATGTAGGGTTTAGATCAGTAAAAAAAGACAAGAAAAGGCTGTTTGCATTTTTATCTTGTTCGTAAAATGTATTTTCCAACTGCAGTTTGGTGCACTCATTTTTGTACGCAATGGAAAGGAAGAATGAATCACATTAGGGTAGGATAGGGACACCAACAACAGAGCAGCAGGCTGTTGTTGAAGGAATGAAACCAACAAAAAATGGTCCTAAAATAAGCATATACCCGCACACATGGCGTTATATGTTTATATTCAATTTTTGTGCGTTTGAATGTTTTACCAGCATGTGTGTAGTTTACACTATTTTCTTTTCTCAAACTAAGCCACTACAACTATAAAACCAGCATTTCCCGTCCCATATAATAATGCTTAAACATAACAACGGCTACTCTATAGCCCTGTGTAAAATGCAAGCATTCTCACGAAGCAAATTATTTATTCTGTCAAAAAATGGAAAAAGGGCACTCTATCAAGTGCCGTGCTTATTGTGATGATGCGTTCTGCATTGTCAATTGTGCGAGGGTGAACTGTCCCATAAACTTGTAGCATATTTTTCCCTTGTTATCCTACCTGCTTTTTCCTGCGATAGTCACGGAAGTCCAGTTTCAATGCACCACACCACACAACTACCTAAAATATGAGTGTGGTTGAAGCAAGGTAATTGGAGCTTGCAGTTGAGAAATGTAGAGAAATGTCACGTCATGGAAGCAAGTCACATAGCCTTGGGCTTTTTGTCTTTAAGAAATCCCATTTCAATCATTATTGCCAAATGTCTCATTTTTCAAGTTGTCCATATACGAAACATGTTATACTGCGCTGAGTAATGTTATGAAAAATTAGGATGATTTGAAAAACGTAAAATCATAATGATGATCAAGGGTCGAAGAGGGCCTAGCTTTAAAAAAGCAGTATCAGCGTCTGATAATTTGTAACTTTTGCCAGTCCAATGTCACAATACCAAGTGCAGGGAACTATGACGCGGCTGGCACAGAAGAACGTTTGAGGTTTCTCTTGATGAAATAGATGAGATAACACAACAAAAAAGGAGCTATTAAAATAAAGTAATGCGACGTCTTCTAAAGACGCTTGTTAGTAATAATACTACCACAGCAAGCTGCCCTTTTCATATTCAAAAAAATATTATGCACAAATGCATCACTTGAGACTTGTCAGTTGAACCTCGTCAACCATAATCCTGCACTGTTGGTTTACTTCACTAACTAATGAATAAAATGCATTTGACCATGGAGGATTTTGTCTGGAGGATTGTACATGCAATGTGCACATGCATGCACGAAATATGGCAGCTTGTCCTAGTTTGTAGTTAAATATGCGTAGATTGCGTACTCGTACTCAGCCAACATGTAATAATATCGGTTTTCGCTTGCATCTCTCTCTGATGAAAAACTGGCTGATAATATATGATGTAAGTTTGTCGTAATTTTCCATGAGCATAGAGATATAGATTACCTTTACACATATAAGCAAATATCACGCTGCCTGAAAAATGCATTTCTATACCACTTAGCGTCATCATCGCCACATTGCATACAACCATTATTGAGGCAGGACCTTGAATTTCAATCTTGCTTGCGTTTGTTCCACCACCATTGCCATCACTGCTGGAGGGAAGGAGGGAGAAGATGAAGAAGCTCTCTCAAGGAAAAAAGAATTTATTTGACGGGGAGAAGGGCAGAGCCCTTTAATGCAAAGCATGTAAAAGAAAACGAAGATTATAAAAAGTGCAGTTTGGAGAGTCAAGTTTTCGTCTAAATCTCTTCTTCGCACTTCCCCAACATAGTAATCATCATCATTCAAAAAACTGCATAAGATGCGAGATACACCACCACCATCATTATTATTACATGTCATGATGAATGCATTTTTTATGACTCTATGAAAGGGTTTTATCCCTTAAAAACGATTTCAAACAAGTTGAAGAAGAAGAAGAAAGTGAGGGAGCATTGAATTAGTTTTTTCTCTCACACACACATCTCTCAAGGAAAGGGGAAAGAGACGAAGTTTCTTAATCTTTCAGCTCTTCTTATGCAAAAACACGTACATATTTACATTAGATTTTTATACTTTACCCATTACCCTTTCTGGAAAGGCAACTTGTTGGTTTTTAATAGTTAACTTGTTGAGAAGTAAAATTTTGAAACTGGTCGAAAAGGCTTCATTGCACGCATAATACGCATATAAGCAACTTTTGTAATAATCATTATCGTCAACCATCAACTTTATTTTCTTGATGGGTATATATTTTTTCGTGGAGCGAGGTCCCTCTTCTTTATTGCGATGATGATGACGATGCGGTATATACTATTTATAGGCATACATTGAAGCAGTCAACAATGCGTAATAAATATAAAGTCGAGTCGACAACAAGTGCGTTTTTTGCCTTTTTATTATAGTGCCTCCTCCTTCATCATTCCTTTAGCGAAGCTTGAGTTGAAGATCCAGTAAAAAATTGTGTGTTATGTTAGGGTAGTGAAGTCCAAAAAGTCAGCAAGAAGAATAAGTAGTTGCATTGCCATATTCCAAAATCCAAAAGGCATCATCATCATCAACCCCACCACCAAGAGAAGGGATGATGAGAAATGAGAAGTAGAAGTGGTGGCGGTGGTGCAAGCAAGTGAACAAGACGATGATGAAGAAAGGAAGGGAGACAAAAAAGAAGCCCTGAAAGTCCTTCGTCTCTGTTGCTTTTTTATGAGTTGAGCATATAAGCAAAAGTATGTATGGTGGTTAATATATCGTCTTACCACTTTTCCTATATTTTTATGCCAATATGACGCACGATATATATATAAATAGAAGTTTGTAGATTACGTATATTTGTACTAACTAAAAAAAGTTACTTTTTTCCTCCCTGACTTGACTCCTTCATCGTCATGATCAGTGGCCACCATCTCATTTTTGAACGTCTACTCGGCCGAGCTCAGTTGAGTTTTGGCTTCTTCCAGCGCAAGATACGTAACTCTTTCGCGTTTTGTTGCGTAACAAGCTGGCTACTCGATTCAAAAGGGGTTAAAAAATGTTCAGGGTTGGCATATACATAGTGTTAACCATTTGGACTTTTACGCACTGAATAATAGTAATAGTAGTATAGTAAACGGTTTGCCACTACTGCCAAAGCTGTGTTTCATAATTTGAAAGTAAGTTTTCTGTGATCCTGGTTTAAATGCGTCATAAATGTGCACATTATATGGATTTTGGCTTTTTGGGAAGATAATCAATATGTAATTAGCAACTGCGTGATCATATTCACAGACAGGCACAATTATATCTGAAGGTATATATGTCGTATCTGTTTGATAAACCAGGATAAGGAGTGACTTCCTACGCATATTAACATGAATGTGCAGTGCACGCACAAAATCAGAAATCCCAGTCAGAGAAGTGCTACGCAATAAGAAAAATATTTTTACGCAACCATCACTCTCCGTCTTATCGTTGGAACGCTATCGTTTTCCATTTCTTTCTCAATTTTCGATTCATACAAATAAGTTATGAGCTACGTTTTCCGTGGTTAATGTAAACGTGGTAGGTACAAGACCAGACAGATAAGTAATGTCAATATACAGTTGTCCAAGGATGAAGGAGTGAGTGTGTCAAGACATAGTGAATGGCGAAACTGATTAGGTATTACAACAAAGAGGCGGCTTCCTTCCTTTCCTTTCTTAAGCAAATATTGGAGTTAATATAAGTAATTGAATCGATGAGTCAGAAAGTTGATAAAACATTGATTTAATAAAATCAAAGGTATATATTCAAGTGGAGTTTTTTCATCAAGTCGAATTCTCGTAAAAACTGTTTTAGAAACACACGCAGCATACAGCCGGATGCAAGTTCTGGAGTTTATCAGTAATTGCAAGTGCCACTGATCACTTATGATCAAGTTAAACTAAAATATAAAGTGAAATCACCTTTTTTATTTTAAAAGCCAATTATAGTTTAGCCAGTCATTAAACATTTTAAAATCATTTTTCAAACTTGTATACAAATTTATCATAGAAAGAATACAAGTAAACACGGAAATCCTTGAATTGAGTGCAATGAATAGGATTACCAAAGACATTGTGTAACAGCTGCTGTGTGTGCTTCAGTAAAATCCAAGTAAAAAACTGGCTTAAAATATGGCATCACTTTTCCCGTGTTATTTTTATCATTCTCCTCTCCTTCAACAACAGCGTCATCATCATCATCTTCAACAAGCGACCTAACCTAGGCTACCCTTAAAAATATACCATATCAAAGTTGTTGTTCTCCGTACGACTCACACGGGGACACGCATTCAAAAACGAAATACGCATAATATATATCCACGCACTGACTACGCACAAAAATGTAAAATCGAAATAAAAACACAAGTACATACAACTGGCAGCAACAGCGCTGCTATTATTAAGTGAACACACTTCTCCTTTTCTTTACCTCCACCTTTCTTCTTACGAACGCTACGCTTTTTTACGGTTACCACCTCAAAGGAATAATCTAACAATACGTGTACGCGTTTTGAAAATTGGAAGGTTGAGGTTTGTTCCTCAAGTGAAGTGAGTTTTCATAAAAAAAAAGTGGCTTGCTTGCTGGAAGGCTTTGTTCTTTGGCTAGTTTTCGAGTTACGTGCGGGGAAGGAAACGCGTTAAACGCCTGTGGCTATCTTGAAAAGAGCCAAATATAAATACAAGAACAGGTATTGCGGAAGAGTGGGCAGGCAGGGAAAAGAAAATATCAAGCAGGTAAAAAAATCTCTCTTTCAATTTTTCAAGTCAACTTTGTTTTCTTTATAATGCAACATCACGCAGTTGCATTCCTTATCATGCAGCTCAATCATTATATTACCACACCACCACACAAAGTATATAATTCATATAAAATACCTAGATATTATTACCTAGGCATGCATGATGCATAGTGCAGAGATGCATTTTTATTATTTTCCCCAACCGAAAGCTATATATTATTATTGCAGCCTTATAGGCATTTCATTTTTATTCATGCAGTCAGCCAAACTAAATAAGATTCTTCTCCAGTAAAAAAAAATCTGAGAAGGGTTAAGGATTTCTCTCTCTCTTTCTGACTGCTTATTATTTTTTTGCTTCCTTCCTTATAAGTCAACTTCCTTATAGTTTACCCTTTTCTTATTACCTGAATATATAACCCTTTGGTTTTTTCACACAGGTATTTATAACGAGCAATGAAAATGTTACTTTTTTTCCTTATTGCAATATAATACGCATAGTGCGTGCATTTCTTTTGCCTTTTGAACTTGCTCCATATAACAATGAACCCTTTCCTTCCCCTTTTTTATTCTTTTTCTCATTTTATGCGTGTATTATTATTCACTTTTACCTAAGAGAGCAAGAGGTGAGATGAGAAGAGAATATAAAAGGTTGGCCAACTGGAGCAAAGCGTTGTGTGCTTGTGCATCTTGCTGCATTTTTACTGGCACACACAATACTTTTTATGACAGGGCAAGGTTAGGTTTTTTACAGTATTTTTTATTCACCTGGTCTTCTCCAGTTATTAGTGCATTGCATGGCTGACTGGAGTCTATCGAGAAAATACACCTTTTTTACTGGTTTTTTCAATGTTGCCTTTGGTTGGTTTCTTTATTACCACTTTTTTATCGTTTCTTTACCGGACTACACCTTATTTCATTCTCTTGTTTGTCCTGATCATGATGACGATAATATTATTGACAAGTTCCATTATATTCTGTGGAATGGGGCAAGACCACGCCAATATCGTAGCTATATTGTCATACAAAAAGCTTTCATATCTATACGGTTGCTGTGAACACACTAGACGCACACGTACGCACCACGCACCAAAAAGCAGGTAAAACTGAGGGATGTAAAAGTAAACCGAATGCCACCTTGGTTGTTTTATCCATTGTTGGCCTATACAAGTTGGCATATTATGATAAGTCCATTATAGTTTGTGCAAGGAAGGGCCATTTCCATTTCCTTGTTGTTCTTTCGGTGGAAAATTGGAACTTTTCATAGAAAAACGAGAGAGAAAAAATGTTGGCGTAATATGCAATGGCAAATAATGTTTACTGCTGATTCAAACTACGTATATGTAAATACCCTTTTTGATAGTAAAATTGGAAAATAGGTATAGGGCGTACTTTGTAGGGGAGAGCTATAATATGTATGCTTGTCGACAGTAGTCGCAGTCGCCAATGCACTCGCTACTTTGGGCAAATTAGTTTAGATTAGATGTTACCTTGTTTTGTCATATCCCGTTTCTTTCATGTTCATGTGCCTTTTTTATTACCAGAAAGAAACCGAAATTTTCAATGAAAATGTTTGCAGTAGCAACTAGCAAAGCATTCAGGTGATGACTCATTCTCTTTACGAATCAGTCCAGCAGTAGTCAGCTTAATTTATTATATCAACATCATGTATCCTCTAAACTGCCAACGACTGGTACTACATGCATACGTAGTTGCGGCTTTGTCGCACGAAACAGATTTTTGCTTTTGGGGTATGCATATTAGTTAATCGGGTAGAAACTAGGAACTGCAATCGTGGTCTCTTTATATATCCACCTACACATATTATTCATTATGAAATGCATTTACTGCTTTTACAATTCGACCAAATCCAAAGATGACGAGACAAGGATTATAAAGTATAGCAACGGCTGACCTTTCACATGAAATTAATAGGTTGGCAGAGAACAGACCACCATGCTACCGTCATCATCGTCATTATCATTTATGAATAGGCAAATACATTAAAATATTCGTGAAAAAGAATTTGTCATTATTTTTTTATTTTTTGAGTACCAGGCAGTGCTTTGTGCTCTGTTCTTCATTTATTTTTCTCCACTTTCCGTATAATATGCATCATGCATCCTTTTTATTTGTTCTGCACTGTAACACAGTGGCAATACTACCAGCCAGATATTTTCGGCTTGCATTTTTCATTTTCATGATAGCTAGGTAGGTACGTTCTCTCTCAATTCTTACAGTGTGCATTCTTGAATATTATATCTCAAAAACTGTGTAATTACACATACGCTGATACGCGACAGTCAACGCGTTATACGTTGCAGGATTTTAGAATTAATATCAGTTTGGAACTCTGCAGATATTTCTCCTTGAGTGATGCGTATAAAATTGACACTTTGACATGTGTGTAATGTGTGCATTGTGTGAGTGATTCCTACTTTTGGAAATTATTATTATAACCTAGCTTTTGACTTTTGCTTTGTATTCATTTTCTTGTTGACGCATTTTTCGTCTATTTACTCCCAAAACGTCTTCTTAATCTCCTCTTCTGCGGTTCTTATCTATAATCACACACAAAATAATATGTGTCTCTGTGTGAAAAGAGAGAAACGTGTATATAATACGTACCTTTGTGCATGCAAGCCAAGCTTGGAACTTATTGTTGCCTTTGTTCTTGTTCACCTTTTACTTGTGTGAACTCGGGCTTTAAGCAAAACTGTGAAGATTGACTTTATAATATGCAATGGTGATATATGGTATATGGCTTATTAACAGGCTTAATTTTTGGTAAAGCAATTCATAGCAAAACTTGTTTGCTTTTGAAAGTATGCATTGGTATTCGATAGAGACTTGATTCCGTCAATCTGACGCATTTAACATTATGGCAAGCAATAGGTCTAAAATTCTGAAATATGACATGCATGTGGGCTTTATTGTTGTATTGACATTTTATTAAGATAATCTGCCAAATTAAACTTTGATAACAGTTGACAAGAGACAAGTTCCATGAAATGTTCAATCCTAAGAAGAGAGAATAATATTTTTCAAGAACTTGTGCGTAGTTAGTACTTGTTCACACAATTTATGCATGCATAATAATCTATACAAAATTAAAGAAGTCAAATAACACAGATTTTCTTCTTATCTTTTTTTTGTTCTCTAGGAATTACAAGATCAGGGCGAAAACGACGACTCCCATCTAGAACAAACTGAGCTGACCTCGAAGAAACTTGTCCAGCAGCGTTCTTCCCTTGGGAATTTGCAGAACCGCAACACTAACGGAAAAGCGTTTGTTAGACGCAGCGTCGGCAATACAACTATTAATAGAGTAAACGCAAACACGAGCCTAAAAAGTATTGGCGGTGGTATTGGAAGGACGTCAGATTCAACTCGTCCAGCGAGAACTGCGATAAGAAACCGGGGTAATAAAAGCATGCCTCTTAAAGGAGGCAGCAAGTCCGGTTCGCATTACGTCCCCACCATTGTTCATCCCTCCAACATTTCTTCTTCCTCCCTAATAAACTTGTCCAAAAAGGGAAAGCAGCACCATAACGGCAAAAGTGCAAACTCAACAGCAACCTCATCTTCGTACTCAGTCTTTAATAACGACTCCAACAACGGAACAAACGGCAACTCATCATCAAGCAACATGTTTATGAACATGAGCACACTTTTGGCCTCTGCCGCAGCAGCAGGCAATCTCTCCATGCCACTTTCATTAGAAAACCCCCGAAATTTCTCCCCCCGAGATCACAGTCCCACCAACAATAACGGCAGAGGTAGCCCCGCACATAGTGCTGGTGGTAGCAGTGGGGGAAGCAACAATTCCAGTTTACAAAATGCTTTGCTTCTCGTCGACGAGCTCAACTATTTGTACCCGTATTCTGATTTCAGCTTGCTTAGAAAGGCGTTGTTGAAAGAGGAGGTGTCTCTGGAGAAACTAGCCCACCCACTGATTCGCGGAAACAAGTCTACCGAATTCCGAGTCAATGGCAATGGACTGAACAGCGACCTAAGTCAAGGCTTGAGGGATCTACGACGCACTGCAGCACTTTCACCGTCTCCTGCAAAAAGCACTTCCTCGAGAGAAGATTATAATACGCAGCAAACACTGGATATTCTACGACAGCAGCAAGAATACCTCAAGCTGCTTCAACAATGTGGCATCGGCAATAACTCTGGTGATTTGGCTAACAGTCTTAATCTGACAGATTTGGCAAACAATGGAAACGGAAGATTCCCTGCATGGTTTAATCCATACGCGGCAGCGGCTGCAGCAGGATTGCCCATTCCTTCTACCTCGGGTGGAAAATTCGGTGGAGGAAATAATGTTAACGGTGGAAGCGATAACACCAGTAGGCGTAATAATGTTATTAAACAGGAGGCTAATGATAATCACCGTTTTGCGTCCCCTCGAGTACCTCCCTCAGCAAATTCCAATAAGGCCAAGACTGTTGCCGCGGCCCTAGCTGCTACCAGAGTTCAGCCGTCGGGTTCTTCTCAGCATAATTTTGGGGGACGAAACTTCTCCGGCCATCAACAAAATGGTAGGCAAAGTCAAATGAGGGGGAATGGACAGCGGAGAAAGCCTTTGAATTCCCGTCCAGCTGCCGCAAGGGGAAGTCAACATCAAATGGATGATGATATGATTGACCCTACCTCTATGTTGGAGGTTGTTACAAACATTCCATCACCTTCAAACTCCCCCGCCGCCTCAAGATCCAATCAATATGGATATAACGGAAGCCAGCAACGTAATAACGGTAACAGTGATTATCAACAAGGTCAAGGCATGGATCTTTCCACAAGCGCACCCTCAACTTCGACAACGTCTTCAAGCAGTACAACTGCGTCCAGTAGTACACGTCTTATCAGCAAGGCCATGAATAAGGAGTACTCATTCCTCAGTGAATTGGGTCTGATTCGAAAAAGTCCTGACGAGACTTCAGTTACTACTACCACCTCATCTGAGTCTACTGCGGGCAAAAATGGGTACGGCATTACCCACACTGCCAGTCTAGAAAACTTTGTTGAAAATATCTTACCTCCCCGTCAAAAATCCCCACCCACTGCGTCCAGCTCCACATCCTCAAATTCCCCACCAGGGGCAGATTTGTCAGATTCGGAAAAGACGAAAAATATGGTGATCGAAGCCTTTACCTACGATCCAGAGATTTCCGGGGATGCAAGGGCAGTTGCGAGAAAGTTTGGATTGAACGTGCGTGTAGTCATGAAATGGTTGAAGGAGGCACCTTCCAAAAGTTCTCCCCAAGCAAGCGAAAATGGCATAGACAGTTCGCATGGCCGTGTAAACGGTGGAGGAGTTTCCGATGAAGAGGATTCCAAGGAATATGTACAATTTCAGCTACAAAAGACACTGCTCAATGAGTCAAACAACAACTCAACGGGAGGTAACGGTAACGGAGGGGTTAACAAAAGGAAGAATTCAAAACCGAATCAAATCTGTGATTTCCCTGTAGAAGATGATGGAGCTTTTAACGGCGCATTGGATATGGTGGTTCCTATCAAGAAGAGGAGGGTATCTTCTCCAAGTCCTACACCTCAAGATGCTTAAAATTGGGGTAGGTTGAATAAAAATAACATTATTTAAAACACTTATGTAAACTTGATGTTACTAAATAGATTTTTTATTTTAATAGGAACACTTCCAAGTAATAGATATTCACAGTATCACAGTGTGGCGGAGACTGATGACAGACAAAATCAGCGTAACTCATCGATGACATTACATTTCCCACGCGAGATGAAGAAAAGACTGAAAAGAAATAATTAATTTTCCACTGGAAGCGTACGCGTAGCGTAGTAGGTATACGTACAAAATGAGTAAAGTACAACGTAGGTCAATTGAAAATATTGATTGCAGATTACACCTCTCAAGACAAGATCATCAGCATTCTCATGAAGACTCTCATATTACCATAATATATCACTTAAGACTGAATTTTGTCCAGAATAGATTGTTTATTCACTTTGATTCCAGTCATGTTTGATAAAAAGAATATGAACTCATAAATGACCTCAGAGTTAGAAGACTGCAGTTTAACTAGGAAATGTAACAGGAAACACAGAAAATTGAGATTTATCCAAGAAGACTTAAAGATTACCATTTATATTGTCCTATTATACTTACTACTAAATATTTTTGTATGATATATCATGTATCAAAGAAGCATTGCAAAATAATAGATTCTTTGTCTGTTTTTTCTGGACAATTATTGTCAGTATCTGTATTTTTCAAAAATGTAGTTGGAAGGTTAAAGTGTGATATCATATCAGAATTAAAGAAAAATATGTATCGGCACACCAAATTAATTGGAACTTTTAAGTTTCAATTTCAGGGAACACTCTCTAAAATCTATGAAGCTAAATTCTGGAATATATAATATGTATACATTAAATACATTTATGAAATGTATATAGCAATAGTTAAGTAAAGTTTAAAATTGCATTAGGTATTAGTAATGAGATGTATGTCGTGTACAGTCTTATAAAAAGAAAGCTAGGGAACTATATGGATCGTGATGACTGATATATAGCTTACCTGGATTTCTCATTTGGGAAAGCGTAAAAGACAGATTTGTAAATAAAATATTTACATGCGAAATAAATTTATAAAAACTTAAAAATAAGTGTTATTGTAAATCATGTTTCAATAGTCTGGTTTAGATGATAAATAGTTAGTTAGATTTTAAAATGTATTATGAATTTTTTGTACGATTTTTGAATGATAATCAATTTGCTCAGCAGAATATAAAGTCTGTACTTTGTACAAATAACCTGATGATGAATATATATAAATAAGTTAAATCCACAGCACAACAAACATAATATTTAAGTAAAAAATAATAGCTTTGAAGTAAACTCTGATTTTTTCATTTATGTTGTATGTACAACAATCTTCTGAATTGATAGTTGATTATTAATTGTAAACTATATTTGCGCTTTGTTGGCAATCTCAGTTCCAGTGTCATATTATAAGATTTAAGTTGCAAAATAAATATAAAATATAGTCTACTTTTTATGCTTATCATGGTGTCATTGTTTTTGTGTGTAACTTTATGTGCCTAAAGCAGCAGTCAGCATGCATAATGGGCCACAAGTTGATAAAATACGAGTGTTCACTGAATATAGTAGAATTTTAGAAATAATACAAATATATTATAGATTATATCAATTTATTACAAGTGTAATCAATAGGTAGCTGTAAAGTAAAAGGTATTTTGTAAAGTACACAGAGTATAATATTACTTTAAAAAGAGTATTCCATCTATTGTAACTGAAAGGGTTATGAAACATACAATGCAATTTAACCTTGAAACAACAAAGTTATTATATCATAAAATCTGTTGGGTGTGTGTATTGTATGTAAATATAATTTAAAGAAGTGATTTTACGATCAAAAAGTTACTTCGTATTTTTGTGTCATCCGAAATTTTTACCACTACTTACTTTATACGGTATGCTTGTATTGTGTGTATAATATCTACTATCCATCACATACCTAATTCCTACCAGTTATTATTATAGATCAAAATCTGTTGCGTTTTTAATATTTATACCACCAACGAATAAATATAGATATATATACAATTTACCTTAAAACTTTTCAATTGAACTTTTGTAAGTGTTTTATTAATGCCTGCATAATACAGCATAATACTTTCATGTTCCAAAGTCAAGATGCTTCTGCTAAACTAAAACTAAGTCGCTGATTTTTTAAACTTGATGTTGCATCCAAGTTGCTAATGAACAACCTGCTCACAGCAACAAAAAAGTAAGTTTGATCGATATTTTATTCACGAAACTTGATGGAAGCATTAGGTATAAACGTACTGATATTGCTACTGTTGTTCCTTTCTCCTACATTTAGAGGTTCATACCTTGTACTAGTGTGTGGTTTTGCACTAAATCAATCAAGCTGTAAAAAAGTGCAATATTTTAGATTGAATCAAGCTATAATTAAAAATTAAAATATAAGGCTTTAAAAACAAAATTAATGAAAAAGAATGTCGTTCCAGAGTATGGATCTCACAAGTCTCGCAAATTTGCTGCGGCAATCCGATCCATCTCAACGAGACGAAGATGATAGTGATGATGATGAGTTAGAGAAAAGGCTACCCACATTTGGAAGTTTCGGTACTTGAATATAACATTCGATCAACTGCGTTCTTCAATTTCATTCCTTAGTTTAGTCCCAATTAGTTTGAATTGAAGTTTACCATTTTCCATAATTCATTTACTGTATTGGTCTTTAAACTAGGACCAGGGCAAATTGGTACAAAAAAGACATCCGAAAAAGGAGCATGCGGTGCATCTAATTCCAATGATTCCAAGAAATCCGCTGACATTTGGGATTCAAAAGAAGTATGCGCTGCAGACAATTTGAAGCAATCCGTTCCCGATGATCCTCGAAAAACTCCAAAGTATGACATGTATTATCGACAGGCTGTAACTTCGGAAGATGTTTTTCTTCAGGTAAAAGAAGACTTACTTTCTGGTTTTAAGGGAAACCATTGCAAATATCATCAAAGCATCAAGCATTTTATTTTATGTACATATTATCGTATCGTATAATTATTAGATGCATCTGCTTTTATAACCATATTGTCCAATTTGTCTAAAGGTTCCATTGATTGTTTGTGTACTATTGAACTTATGTCAAATTGGAGAATAATTCGAAGCCAATTTTTTTTACATTAATGTATTATAAGAGCTTCTCGTTCATTCAAATAACAGCACGTATCTATTCCTTTTCATTTAACAAACCAAAATTAGCACTGATTGTGCTGTAGCACACTATTAAAAATCAAATGAGTACTAATTACTAATCCGTTTTAAAATCTGTTTCTTGTTACTTGGTGACAAAATTATTCATTAGAACATACCAGATCATTGTTTATTAATTGAATTCTCCCATGCATAAAATGCATTCAAGTAATTTAACATATTCGTGCATCTTTTGATTATGGCATATAATTGGAACGTTTTCTTGGAAAAGAAATTTGTTGTACAGGATAGTAAAATTGCTGTCCAGAACAGCAAAACTGCTGTCCAAGACAGCAATATTGCTGTCTTTTTCAATTTATTTTTCTAACTAGTTGTGTTTGCCATTTTGCCGAATTCTACGTATTTATTATTCCCTGTCAAAAATAAAAAATAAGTCATAAGTTGATAATGGGATAGTCTTGCTCTTGCTTCACAAATAATGATGCCCATAGGTATTAAGGTATACCCTAATCGGCAAGTTACAAGAGACAAAAGTCCTCGCTCTTGGATAAAATTTCCGTTGTCAAATAAATAATATTGAAACTATCAACCCTTCATCCACCCTTTCAGTTTCATGATTAAACATAAAGATATATGTTCAACAGCACAAAAGAACGCGACTCCATATATTTTCCTTTCCTTTCATCTTTAATTAACTTGCTCGCGTCAAGTCTCTATATCTCAATCTTTTATGCTTTATGCAGATGGGAAACAAGACTCCGAGTAGTGCCAGTTGCGAAAACCTGGTTGTCGAGATTCACCTGCCAGATGAGGAGGATTTCAACAAAATTCAATTGAACTTGAAAGAACAAGCCATTGATTTGCGATCACCAAATCATTTCTTGTATCTGGGATTACCTCATCCTATCGACACAAAGGTACAAGCAAACTTTTTACTCTATGAATTTAACAAACTCTAGAAAAGTGTGTTTCCTGTTGTAAGCATTGTTTTTAGGTTACATCATCACCATCATTTTCTAACAAAAGAAACCATTAAGATTTTTCTGATTTAGGATAAATCATAATGACAGTGTTGCGTCTTGCAATTTCATTTGCAGAGCAACAAAGCAAATATGCTGTGATATGGTTAAAAAGGGAATGGATTATAGTTTCAAAGAAAGTATGTTACGCACTGAATTGTTTTTTAAGATCACTTGATTAGACATGCCTTACGAAATTTGAAGCTAGAAACATCATTTTAATTAAAAACTATATGTCAATATTTAACTTAACTTTCAATGCAATAATTCAATAATATTTTCGTTATTTCTAAACTTTGCAGGCTGGACATGCTAAATGGGACCAAAACGCTGAAAAGTTGATCGTCACACTTCAGCTTGCCCGAGAACTGGATCGTCTTAACTTTTAAGTCTGTATAATACTTGTGTCAAGTCTCAAGAAACTAGTTTCTCATTTCTGTAGTATAATATTTCTCATGGTTTTTCATGTTTATTTTATGACGGCGGATGATGATAGCCGTAATTCTCTTTAAAAGTTAATCACTAAATCCAATCATTTGATTTGTCATCACTTTTTCTATTGAATGTATCATATTTCAATAAATCGACAAATTAATATAACCTACAAGGGCTGTAATTAGTATAAATCAAGTAAAAGTAAATGCTTCAAATAATATTTTCTTACAAAAACACGTGGTACACCTATCACCACCATCAATTACGCTTGCACAAACTAATTGTAAAGCGTTTGCAATTTTTGCAGTATGAATTCCTTCATTTTTGTGACTGAGTTGTGAGACAAACAACTAGTAAAATAACTAGGTATATGTATAGAAGAATCATATCAATAAAATTCACGTAATGAGGTAGTCTACGACTGGTCACGATTCATAAACGATTTTTACCTTCGAACTTTCTTTAGGCATGTGACTTTAATGTAATTACTTATGTTCATCCATAAAGCATAGATAATTATAGTGCAATGTTTAATTCTTTAGTAGAGAAACAACATTGTTGACATTTGTACTGTTTCTTCAAACTTATGACCCCAATCATTCTCTATAAACATTTTGCGCATATCATTGACCTCCTACTATTGTATAAAATACATAGACAATAGATGATCACATCACAAGTATTATATTATAAATAACAAGTAAGAACAACCCGATTAAACCTTTGTTCATAATTTGAAAGTAAAGTGAAAATACATTACATACAAATCGAAATAAAATTAAATGAAATCCAAGAATTCTCTGAAGAACTAATGACTAAAAACTTGCATGACGAAATAAATGCTGCTTACACTTTGGTCAGTTGTCATTTTTACATTACTTAAATAGTAAATTATCATTGTCTGTTTAGCCTTCTGATTTTCCCGACTTGGCCTGCCATTTCATATTATGGGACTTACTACTTAAATTGTTGATGATAGGAAAACTGAATAAATGCACTTTATGACACTTGTCATCAACGTTATGAATAATTTATGCTGTTTTCTTTTTCTGCTATTTTTGTCAAAATCGAAAATGTGCATTTATGTGAGTTTAACTACCCATTTCTATTTACATTAAAATTTGGATGTATAAACGAAAAGTGCTTCAAGAGATTTAGATTTTACACGATAAAAAAGACAAACTGTCTGCCGGTTCGTTTTAGTTCGAATACTAGTAAGCAAACTTCATGACACATAAAATGTTACTTGAAGAAGTCTGCCTTTAATTCAATTAAAATCACGTCCTCAAGCCAAATATGGAATGCTCTGGGACTTCCCCTTAAAATTATCGTATCAGAACACTATACTCTGCATCATTTAATTATTAATAATATAACCTTTATACGTGCTGCAAGCAAATCGAAAATCCAAGAAAAACTACGGCACTCTTTTTCGGAAAACTGCAAAAAAACACGATGAATTATTTATTATGTTGATAAGTAATTTGTGCGTTTATCACTGCGATGACCACCCAAGATTACAACGTTCTTTTGAGAGCTCATTAAACTGTCAAAATGCTTTCCTATCACCTTTATTGGTGTTCGGGTTTATGGCAATTGGGATTCCATATTTGGTTGGGTAATCACTTCGATGTACACTAAATATTATGACAGCAATAACTCAACCAGTGGCACTCTACAACGATTTTGCAAAAAAAAATCTTAAAGCCCCAGAAACTTCATAAATGCAGCAACACTGCAGTTCTCGCTGAATTTTTATGGACAAAAACCTGGATATAAAATATACACATCTAGCAATTATACCCGGTTCACAATGATTGTGAACAATGCGAGATGAAACATTTTCTCTTTTACCTACTGAGAGACTGATGTTCGAATCAATAAAAAGCTTCCGTTCTCCTTCTACCATTTTAACTCTTTGTCTTGTCTTGGGCCATGAATCAAATCAAAATAATTTGTTATCTGCAGATCACAATCACAGAAGCACGCAAATTTTATATAAATGTCGTGTCCATTTTCATTCTAAAAGCTGCAACACCACCATTTGTCTTTATTTGGGTAGTATTCATTTCATTCATTATCATAAGTTAATCGATAAAAAATCCGATTACGTGACCATTTCAATCCACATCAACTAATTTTTGTTGTAAAATCTTGAGATTGTCATCTTACTTGTTTTGTCAAGCACCAAAAGAATAGCGCAGAAGAAGGACGGAGAGATGGGTGATGCGATAATTTTGGAGACAGAACAGGTGGATAAACTTGTCATGAGACCTGACAGTATTATTATTATAGATTTTTATTTGGCTTTCAGTTTTTTAAAGATTTTTTTCTGGTTTGCATTCTAGAAAAATGCCTGTTATTATTATTATTGCACCACTATATCTCAACAAGATGCGCTGACGCTATTTTGTACTGGTGACATTTTTAAACGATTACTTTGATTGGCCGCTTACCACACAGCAAGTAAATGTACATGACACGGCGAAAAATAGACAGACATTATATTATGCTCATAAAAATTACTGATATTACCAGTTGCATCGAGGGAGCCCAACCACTGGCACAGAAGTGTCTGTTTTCCATTTCTTAGACATTCTGACAGTTATATGTCAGCACAACTGCTTCTGTTGCCAATATTTGAACAATTTATTGACTATAATGGAGGACAACTGAGCGGGTTCAGGTAAAGGTCTTGCAGTCATCATCGTAATTTAAAAATAGGTATGTGGAACTTGTCGCCGGTGCACAAAGCATTCTACCCTACTTGGCAAAAGAAACGTCTTCCTGTATAAAACAGAAAGCCTGTCGACTTGACTAGGTGGAAGAAACTTTTATAATCTAGTACAAGTATGATTTCATTTATATATGGCGTGTGGGAAAACAAGATCTTACTGAATGAAAGTGTGGGAGTCTGACATTTGAGTTATTATAGAATCGTCCACCGAACACGAAATAAAATCATATAATTGTTGCTTTATCATTTTACTTTGTCTATATATATACAGATAATTCGACGGGGAATTGGAAATGGATGCAACGTTCTAATTTTATAAAAGCATCGACAATTTTGATGTGTTTCAGCCAATAGAGATATGCACCATGCACCAAATGTCAGGGGATCAAAGATAATCTCAAACTTATGAAACTGCAAGTCCAATCTGTGGTTTTTGGAAGCATTTCAGAATACATTTTGTACTCTGTTTCTGATTAATGAACAAAATAAAAAAGATTTGAAAAGTGGGCTATTTCTTGTAGGCCTTAACCGTTGCATTAAATGACACATTGTCATTTGTCACTCTTGCATATCATGATGATCATGACGAATAAACCCGTATGGTGTTCATGGTCAAACTGCCTCAACCAAATATTAGTTGCGAGTCGAATGCATGTTACCGTAACACTGATCCAAGTTAATTTTAATGCAATTAGAAAGAAATCCCCCTTAAAAGTTTTGGAGTGGAATATTTTTACACGTTGTACGTTAAATATAACACTTCCCACTGCAGCAAATACACACCTCCATTTTAACATCTTTAGGCGAGGCAAAAGGTGAGGCTTGATGTTATCGCATATATTGTGTCTCCCTCACTTATCATGCAAGCTTCCTGATCTTTTTGTTGCTTCCTACGATATGTCATTTATATTTCTCCAACTTTGACAACTTAACTTACATCATGGCAAACCTATACTTAAATTTCTTTGAATATTACCAGCTAACGTTTCTGGACTAGACCTTAAGCCTACACGCAATGCGTTAAATTGAATAAGGAGGGTTAGTTAACTATTTATCTTATTCATAAGATTTGAGGTCTAGGCAATTGAATTATACTATTGTACTTGTCTTAATTTTAATGTCATATAATTAGACGAGGCTACGGGCATCCTTATGGCATAGGTAATGGTTGACCAAATTTTTATGCTAAAACCGTAAATAAGTATTTCATGAATGCGTTCTTGATGTATTCGTTGATGGTTCATTATTAAACATATAGATCTATTATTGCACCTTCATTCATATGTCGATTACTTACTACATATGTCTTACTTTATGTGTTGCGGCCAACAAAGATTTGTCATTAAGATTATTTCAAGTTACAATACAGAAATTGTGAAGTACTGAAATTCAGATTTTCTCAAGTACAATGCGAACCAGCAAAAACTAAGCATGAAAAGAACTTTGTGTAGGTTTATGATAATACAGTTTCGTTTTAAAAAATCTACCTTGTAGCTTTTTTATATTCTATAATATGTTCCTGAGCTCAATTTACGATTCCCCTATTTTACTACTCGACGAGGTATTTTATGATGGCATGTTGTTATGTGTTGGAGTTCATTTGTTAGGATAAATTTTAGTGACATTACATCTTATGGTCACTAGTAGTTCGTTCTCCATCTTCTCCATTCTGCTTTTCTGCCATTCATAACTCTAGAGGCCCAAGCCCACATATTATATTGTGCATTATTGCATGAGCATTGAGCGTGCAATTTTGATTTATTATTCCGAGGGTATGAACAATGGCGTCAAGACGTCTGCTTCAATAAAGCCATCTCACCTACCTATCAGTAATTTACGACCACGTGAATTACCCGTAATGGTGAATTTTAAGGGACTTGTTCATTCACATTTTTACCTTTACGTAGTCCGATCTGATACATGCATACGAAGCACAATTCAAATTCATTCGAGTTTTTGTTTGGGAGTGGGTGTTCTGCAATCTTTAACATCGCCATACAATGCGTTACCGCAATTAATGAAGCATACCTAAAATGGAAGAAATTTTTCACCCATTATTGAATGTGTATAATTTTTATAAAATATGATGATGACCTGAGTGACTGTTTTACTTAGTTTGAAGATTCAAAATTTCCATCACGAAATAACTCAATAAAAAGAAAATTACATGATACAAAATGCGGAAGTGCGTAACTTTTACCAACGAAGGAATATCAACAATTTAAAACTTTTTGTCGAGTTTAATTCTTTCGTTCATCATGGTGGATTTGAATTTTCAGTTAGTTCACATAAGGTTCAAAGGACTCCCAATGCATTTAGGCACGTATCTGCCAGAAGTAGTAATTTATTCTCATGTCTCCCCGTTTGGACAGCAAGTGGTTACACGATTGATTTCTCATATTATCAGTTCCCCGACTCGATTAGATAGAATTTTAAACTGACTCAGCTCTTGTCGTCCCACATTACCAATTACTTTTGCAATATTATGCAGTCTTTCAGCTTTCATTCGCAACAGAATTCATTTTGATGGAAAAGACAGAGAAATTCGTGACGGCTCAAGTCATTCAACAACGTTAGACAACAGAAAAAGTCAAAACTTGCATTCCAAAATCAGACAGCACGTTCATGTCAATAATCGTCATTTAGCATAAAAAATGCTATATTTTCATCTAATATGGAACACACCAGAATGGGCATTTAGAATTCACTCACTTGTCTTGATTTAACTAAACACACAAGACACACATATTAAAGAGATCTGGTACATGCAGTTCAACTTTGCGTTTACCCATGTTAACCATATCAAAAGCATCATCATATCAGATCATGTCGTCGCTCATCGATGGTTCACCCAAACAATATTTTTGAATAAAAATCATTCTCATTCTTCATCATTTTCTTATATGGAATACAATAAGATACGCGAAACTTGTAAACAAATAACAGAATCTTGGTGTGGCCAGACCAAACAAATAAGTGTGCGTTCTATCTTGTTAAATTTTCCATTTCTCTCTATAAATAAAAAATATATATCACCCTCATTGTTAGACTTGCATGTTTTGAGATTTTGGTAAATAAGTTTTAGGCAGGTGCATGCATTTTTACTGAAACTGCATTATTACAAATATACAAACTTAACTGGTACAGTACATCACATTTTTTCCACACTGCACTCTATGCTCCCACGTCACATCAAATCATGAAAAAGCGTAAGTGATTTCGATACAATTCTTTTCCTTGGCTTTACTACATAATGAAAATGAAAGTGTTGTACTTTTATTGTTATTGTGCCTACACGTAGTAGTAAAAACATTTTTATTAGTGATGCTATAACGAACGCGCACGTCGAGACGTATTTTATGTGAAGTTTAATTTAGGCAAAATTAACGGATGATTGAAGAAGACGTTGCAGCAAGTCTAAAAGGGGACCACCTTCTGTTTTTGCACTTGCGCACTATATCTTATCAAAAATCTGTTACTTGTCTGCGATAAAGTATGCTAATGTTAATTAATTGATGCGTAACAATTTAGTACAGTAGTGGTTTACCTTTCATCAGTCATTCTCTTGTGTCCATAAATATCTCGTGTGTACACCAATAAATAAAAATATGAGCGTGCATAAAAATTTGATACTTTTTTCCTTACTCCACTTAGCTTTTTATAAAGATGATACTAATGTAGTTTATATATTGTCATTTTTATAGTCATCCATTATTTTATTGGACCATTTATTTGATTCACACTATTTTCGGGGAGGACAACAAAATGGCCGAAGAACCCTAACCCAGCCAGCCTCACCTAGTTTTGATCATTTGTATCATTATAGTGGTAATTGCATGAATATCTAAGTTATAATGAGTTACAATTATTCTCTCCACGAAATGCAGAGTTTGAGAATGGCTCCTACGCAAACTCTGTTCTATTTTTGATTAAGGAGGAAAACCTTGATAATTTATCATGATTATCATCAAGAATATAGCACCATCCATGTTCTTCCATGTAACATTCATCCTTTTAATTCCACAGTGTTTATTCTTATTTATTTAAAGAACACGTCAGAACGACATGGGCAAAGAGTGCGTGGGCAAAGATGCACTGCAAAAATAATCATGATATCTAAACTCACATCGCGGTGCAATTTACAAATTCGTAAAGTGCATTCATCCATTTTGTCTTGATGATGTTGGTAATGATCATGTAATCATCAAAGTCATATATCACTTGACACGTTCTTTTAGTATATCGTCAAAAGCCTTTAGATTTCCCTTAATGCAAATTCCGAATAAACGTGCATTAGTTTTCATTTATAAAATATCATACTTTACCGCTGCACATCTCCCAAATTTAGCTGAATGCTTTTGATTCGTAGTGAATATAATGCAACTTGCCACCTCCACCTGTAATTTGTCTCCTCATTACGAATGATAGTGCACACAACAACAACACCTGCTTATAATATGTCCAAATAACGACCACAATTACATTCGTATTACGATAAGATGATCATTGTAGCCTGCTGGTGGCATTCAAATTTAATTTGTTACATTTTCTTCTCACTTTTACTCCATTCTTTGCCAAAGATGAGATACCTCCCTGTGTTGCATCGCCTTCTCTTTCTTACCTTCACTTTATCAACAACAAGCAGCACCAGCAGACATCACGTCTGTCTAGTCGTTATGTATTTCATGTTTCAATGATGCTGATGTTACGTGTTTTTACCTCAAACAAGATCAACAACGAAAGTTTATAAGATTAAACGCTTGCTTGTAGTACAAAACATGCATCTCATCATCCTGATCACGAAGATCGCCTCTTTCCAAACGGAATGAAGTGAACTGAATCCTCTGCTTTTCTTGCAAGCGACCGAGTGTGCCAAAGCAAAAATGAAGAAGAGTCACCAGAAGAGCAAAAGTCAATCATTTTGCAACAAGTGAAGCAGAACCAACAGCGAGAGAAGAAGAAAGAAATTTAGGTGGGGATGCACAGAAACAAGAGCATGGTCTCACGCTGCCCCAAAACAACTATTAAAGTTATTGCGTAAAAATCGTCCGATGCAAAATGTGTTGTTTTAAAGTGAGTTATTGTGGTATTCTTGAGAAATTAAAAGATGCTCTTGAAGCAGTCACGGTGCACTTTTAAAGTGAAAAGTGGTGTTCACGAAATTTAAATTGTCTTGTGCTTTAATTAAACAAGCCTTTTAAACGAAAGTGTTACCAAAATCTTTATAACAATCGTTATTATTAACTTATCATCATAATGTATTCAGACTCATCTTTATCATCATCGTCACAGCCAGCATCATCCTTATTATCGTTATCGCTATCATTAAAGCTTAGCGTTTTCTACCGTTACTCGGTAGCTGGTTTGTTAGTGATCTTGATCACTTTCAGTCTTGTTGTGAATGAAACTGAAGCTTGGCGACATGAGAGGAGTAAGAGAGAGGAAAGATATATGCGACCTATGCCTATGCGTAATACCTTTATTTTTTCCTTCTTTCTTCTTCTTTTCCTTCTTTTGCAAAAATGTGCGAAAAATAGAATGACTTGGGAATGTTTATTTAACAGTGTATATGCTCTATAAGTAAAACTCTGTTTACAGGTGTGCTATATACAAAATGAGAGTGTGCGTATTTATTTATTGTATACACTTATGAACCATCATCTTAATCTTATCGCATTGTATACCTTGAATAATTTATGCTGTTTGTGTAACTTAGTAGGTAGCCTCACTTGTAAAGAATTTTTGTGCTTTTTGTGTATGAATGATGATGAAAGAGAAAACGACCGTTTCTCTCGGCTTCACTGTTAGACTAGAACTTCTGCCTAAGATTCTGTGCCTAATTGCTTCTCATTTTCAGTTTCGCCGTCTTCGCTACTGTTTTACTCATTATTATCGTCAATTCACTTCTCACTTTGTGAATTCGTAATATTACCTTTGTTTGCAAACATAGTTCTTTGTGTGCATAGTCTATTTTTATAAACATACCATCATTCATTATAATAAACAGGTGAAAAAGTGCGTAAGAAAGGGTGTGAGTTGCTCACGAATAATGTAGGTCAATCCAATTATTTGAATGCAAAGTGCGGCATAATGAGAAAGAAACCAAGAGACGTTTTTTTTACTTTTCCAAGAAAAAACAAAGCACTGAAAATTAGAACGCTTTAAGAAAAACAAATTTTCCAAATAAAACTGAAAAGGAATTCTAAACAATTTTATTTAGTGTTAGAAGAGGGTAGAACAAGCAAACACATTTGCATTTTGAAAAATAACTAGTAATCAGTACGGCATTTTTCAGAGCATCTATTTCATTGGTATTTCTAATTTCTATCTTTTGACTCATGATGTACTGGAGTAAAGAAGCTCTTTTAATTTTTAAAACACGCATAATACTTTGACAGTCAATTCATTTTTTAACATGTATATTGTAGTAAATTGTAAGTTACGTTTCTGTTTTTATTTCAATACATGCAAAGGTTAAAGGCAAAAATGTTTGTTTCAAGTTAAGATAACTGACCTTCAGTCTGACTGCATTCACATTTTTCTTCTTTTGTCGTATGTCGTTTCATTCATAAGAAGAGTCATAGTAAAAAAAAGTTTTAACAAAGGCGTTTCTGGATATGGTAAAATCATTAGCATATTATATTAACTGTCTTCATCAACGGGGTATGCTCTTTGCATGTTACTGTGCTTTATTTATTTGACAAATGAGCTGTATACTACATAATGTATATTTTTTAAAAAAATACATAATATACAAGACTGCAATAATGTGGTAATTTAAGGAAAGGCTGTTTCATGCTGTAGGCTTTTGAAAAGACGTCATTTAAGCAAGGAGTTTATGCGTTGCATTGCACACACATAATTACTGTTCACCTGTTTATAGATGTTTGCCTATTTGGTTGTTTTGAACTTGTATCCAACCTCATCCCATCCAAAAAAAAATAAGAATCTGGGATGTCATCGTGAATGTAATTTACCTTGTTTGTTAATTTGCTCCTTGTGTGCATTCCTGCGTGCCTTTGCAAAACAGTTAAATTGCTTGTTGTAAAAATCAATTTACCAAAGGAATTGAGCCAAGAATCCATGAATGAATTGAAATTATCAATGTAAGCACTATGTAGGTATGGTATGCGTTTGAATAGTTTGTAGTTTACTAAACTTTCATCTTCCAGCCTTTCCTGTCAGGACGGTTTTCCTCCTTCCTATGTTGCTTACCTTCTTTGTATGAGCTAGCAATTTATTCTGATTAGTGAACATTTTGACAATTGAGAAACTGAATTTGAAGTGGCGTGCCCACTTGTAGGTGTCAGTCAGGAATAGGGAGCATGCCATATTATTCATTTAGCTGTATGTATAATAAAATAATTGTTCAACATGCTTCCAGTTTGCCCACTCGCCGAAATATTCGTTACATAATAACTAACTACTACTAAAAGGATTCATTGTAAAGCTCGCTATTGAATTGGATACCAAATAAATTACACTAGGTAGGTTGTTTCGTCTTCTCAGGTTCAAGTTTATTTTGATGGTGGACTTGAAAAATATATCAGAATATAATACTCAGACAATTTCATTTGTGAATTTTTGAGTACAAGCCAAACAACTCTTGATGAATGATGATAATATAAGTTCATTGATTAATTTATTATTATATTTTGAACGTCATGCCAGACGCTACAGCAAGTATTGCAAGCTTTACACCTTACATCGACCCTAGTACATCTTCAGTTTCAGTTTTCAAAATTTATCGAGACAACATAATGCACTCTACAAACATAGAATATGCGTATACATTTCGATAAAAATACTATTCAAACTTTTTCTAATTTCAATAATCACATTTTCTAATTAACTTTAGCAAACATCTATTCATCTTCCATGCCTATGTTCAGATGGGGTGCATGGTCTTCTGTGTGCAGAACACCGCATAAATTATGTGTGAAGATTAAGATGCTATCGCCTTTTTCCACTTGACTTCAACTAAGAGTACATCCTCTAGGTATTATCTAATAGGCTTGCTTGCAGTAAGCCAGCTTAAAAAAGTCAAGAAGACAACTTGAATTGAAAGAAAACCCACGTGGACAGGTTTCAAACCATAAAGCTTTACATGAAGACATACTTATTGCTATCAACCAAATAACATTTTGTGCACTTCCTCCTCTTCATCTTGCTGCACATCCGCCTCTTTTCTCTGATGACGACGACTACAGCAGATGATGACGCATAGCTCTCAATTCTACTAACAATCAACGAAAACCTTGTTTCTAACGTCCTGATTTTCAACCCTTTTCAAGCTGGAAAATCCTCTGAGAAATGAATGTGCTTTTGTAGTTTTATGTAGAGTCTGTGCGCAGAATGTGCATGCTTTTTCCGCATAGACAAAGCAGCAAAAAATTTAACTTGTAATTGAATGATCAAAGTTTGTTACTACTTTCTGTTTAAGTGATATATTGAGCTCATAAACCAGCTGAAAGCAGATATTTTCATTGGCGTTGTTTCTTTTTTATCGGAGCATGCCAAACAAGATACAGTGCAGAAAATTCTTACGATGTGCTAAACACAAAAGTAGCATGTAGTATTTTTTCTTGAAAGAAGAAAAATGCTTTTAAGATGTAAACAGCTCGTTTAGTATCGATTGAGTAATGCCGTTCGTCGGTGTTGTTTTCTTGAAAATCGTACTGATCATTTTCCCTCTACTCCTTCTATTTCTGCCTGCCATTCCACTGAATAATAATTTAGAAGTGTCGGGAAAACAGACAAAAGTTGTTACTTATTTTATTGTGTACCTTATATACAAATTCCAACTTTCCATTCCAATGCTTCTACCGCATTAGTTTTTTTTTCATAAAATAAAAACCGATGTCAGTAGCCAGTGGATGAATCATGAATAATGCTTTCCTATTTTTCTCTTCTCTGTATGAGCAGGACCACGAGTGTTTGGAAATAGGATGCCAAAGAGCATGCTGGTCACGACATCGAAAAAAGTGCAAGAGAAAATTGTCTCTGCACATAATCTCTTCCGTGCGAGTGTGAAGCCAACCGCATCCAACATGCTTGAAATGGTAAAATTAACTAACTATTCTTGTTACCTAATTGTTATTTCGTTAAATATTATGTAATCCTATAAATATACAAGACGCTTTGTTTGCAAATCTAATTTCTATTAAATTTTGAGTCTAATTGAATCGATGAAATTGACATAAGCCTAGCATAAAAGAGCTATGACACGCTTATTAAATAAACAAAGAGTCAGGAAACCCAAATCATATTCTAAGAACTCAGGAAAACTCAAGATAAAAATTAGCATACAATGAGCTTGTGTCTATTATTAATACTAAAGGGTCATAACAATGATGTTCTATTCTGGCACTGCTCATGTTGAAGTGCTGTATTGCTTTATAGATTGACTCTATATCCTATTGTTTTAGAGCCTTATTAAATATGTAACGTGATAGTAAACTAACAAAATCCAATTCTAACAAATAATGGGATGTTAGAAAAAGTAAGCAAGTCAAATAGCAGCATGCATAATATTAGACTCATTAACAGCAGCAGCAGAAGCTGAATCTCTCTTTTCTTTCACCTTTCACCAGTTATACAAATGCAAAACTATGAAATAAAGTTTATAACGATTAACTATCATCGCCATCATTCCAAGTCCAAGAATGGTGTGTTGGCTAACCATTTTGACCTGAATTTCCACCCATTCGTCATTAACCAAAAATGTATGACATCTGACAGGTTTCTATTTCAATTTTACAACTTTCAAAAGCAAATTCATTATTAAATGTTGCTACTTGAATTGAAAATTCATCTTAAAAAATAAAAACAGTAGCATAGTATGTTAAAATAACTGTGCATTTAAAGGCGTTCATGCATGACATGTTGATAAATATTTTAATAAAATACATTTTTATGATTAAGCTATTAAAATACACCCTCAATTTACCATAAATATTTTGAATGCCTCACTGACCACTACTGTATTGACCTCCTGGGCTGTAATGTGCTCATTCATATATCTCCTTTGCAAAAAATCTCGTCTTCAATGTCATTTTCATCGCATTCATCATTCAGTCTCCCTGCACATTGATATGTTATTGCAAGGTAGCATAAATATTAAAACGTGCAACGAATCACACACAAGACTTGTGATACCTCAAAACAGACGTTTTCACTTCTTCTCTTTTTATCATTTTTTACGTGTGGGGAGCCGGAGATTGTTTTATTGTTCTCGTTAATGTCAAAACATGTATATTACTAGTCACACAACTGTCAACCAGCAGTCAACTAAACATACAGATAATCTTTTCATACTCAACACAAAGCTTTATTTTTGTTATCTTTAAAACCTGCAAAATGTTGACACAGAGCTGGCATGCCGGTGCAGCCAAGAGAGCGCAGAAATGGGCCGAGCAGTGCCAAATGTTGACCCATGACAATGCAACAGATCGAATGACAGAATATTATGGTCCTTGTGGGCAAAACATCTTTGTGGCCACACATAAAGTTCCCTGGTAAGTGTTGCTGCATCATCACAAGTTTTCTATTCTTCTTTCTAGCATTTTATTGTTGTTGCTATTTAAAATTGACAAAGGAATGAATCACAAGAGAAAAATGTGCAATGGACATTATCCAGCTTTATATGACCCATCTTTACGTGTCCCCATAAAATCCCATTTATTTGTATAAAGTATAATTTGCGAGCGTTCTCTTGACTAGTAATAGCCATTCCGTCAAAAGAAACTAAAAACGTGCAACTGGAAGTATCTAGTTTCTGGACTTTTTCGTGATGAATCTGTATTTAATATATACTATTCTCTTATTTTTTGCCCGCCATTTAAAAGGTTCTTTGCCATCAAGATGTGGTACTTGGAATATAAAAACTTTACTTACGGCTCGGCTAAAAATGATTTGGGAGTTGTTGGTCACTACACCCAAATGGTATGTACGTAAAATATTTTAAAATTGTAAAATATTACTGCTTTAATTATGACTCCCATGTGCCTAGTCATAATGCTGTTTATGCGCTTTGCTAAGTAAAAACCGTAATAAACTTTTGAAAGTAAAAGCGAGTGGGGAAAATATGAAGAATAACTCTACGTTTCATTTTACGACTTGTGTAGCATTAAAATAATTTAAGTTTACCCTCCGGATTTATAAATCCCACATGGCCTCCATTTTAATACATCCCCGGAAATTATTACGTCACGCTAAATTATAATTAGTGCTTTTGTAGAGTTTTATGACATCTGCGGATGATAATATATGATAGTCTGCGTTTTTATGCTAATGCATTACTCATGTTTGTATGTCCAAGTTTATTCTACAATTCACAGGTTATATTAGGTTTTTTGTTGTAAAAACTTGCAGGTTTGGGCAGCATCGCATAAAGTCGGTTGTGGGTACGCTCAATGTAAAACGTCGCGTGGGAAGCCTTACTACAACTACATTTGCAATTACTGTCCCATGTAAGTATTTTTCTCTTCTGGTCAGTAATGACCTTTAATTAGTTTGTTTTGTGCACATTGCGTAGCCGTGTGTGCATGTAAGATGTCAAGCGATTGACCAATACAAACCGACCTCTTGCCTGTGGGGAAGATGCACGATGTGCAATTAGTGAGATTTATATAGCCTTTTTAGGCTAACTGTGCAACATAAGCGAATTACTTTTTGTTCTTTTTTTCGTTTACAATCAACTTTTATTGTCCATGATGAGCAGATAAAGAAAAATGACTTCATTTAAACTGTTAATATTCTTTCATTTTCTTTTGGTTGAATTTTAAATAGTTTGGCAAATTGAGTTCTTTTTGCAAAATTTAATTGAATTGTTTGTACAAGATAACATGATTTATTACTGAGGTACGCACAGGGTCAAGCATGCAAAGACAATTATAAGTACGCTAGTAAACTGTAGGCCATAAAAATTGACTCAAATCGACAGTTTTGTCTTAAGTGATAGCTTGCTTGCAATTTTGGTTTCTTGTCTACACTTAAAGAATGTATTTTATTTTTATACCCACGCATAAATAACACGCACACGATGCCCAGTGGGAACTACATCGAACACCTTGGGAGACCATACAACAAAGGGCCCACCTGTGGAGAATGTCCGAATGATTGCAGTGAAGAGACAAAACTGTGTACCAATGCGTGTCCCTTTGCAGACCTCTGGGTAAATTGCCACGAGCTAAACACCGAGTGGCACGAGTGGCTTTGCAAGGACAAGAGCAAGGAAGGAATGAGACGGAGAAAACACTGCAGAGCCACTTGTCATTGCAAAAATAAAATTTTACCGAGATACTTTACATCGTAGTTGGATCGGGACTAAAAGTAAACTAAAAGATTGGTTAAATAAAATCAAAGAATCTTTCTGTCAAGTGAAACATGGTGTAACCGTGTAATTTTATAAATGATGATAGCGTAAGAGTAAGACAAGTGTTATGCTCTTTTTGATCGTAGAATCTTAACACTAGATATTATTAGATAACTATATAATGTGTGAAGTAAAATGGAATTTGAGATTGATCTGATTGTGAATTTTAAGCCACTATAAGGGGCTTGGCTTTGATTTGAACTTAATTCATTGCTTTCTAATTGAACGATTCACCTCTCTGTGTGTATCGACAACTTTGTATTTTTATGGTCTCCTTTTAAGATTTCAGATAAAGTTAATTCATTGTTTTGGCACAAATAAAGCTTGAAAAACCGAGCAACATCAATTGATCACTGCGTTTTGAATGATAAGCTGGACCGTGTGAATTGTACGAATAATTTTAAACTTTTACCCTGTTACTAGTAATGTTGGAAATCGTTAAAGTAATAGTAAAGAAAAAATACTCATGAGTGTCTTCATTTTTGCAACATTGTATGATGTTTGTGTTGAGAGAAAACTAACAGATATAAACCAACGAATGTGTATTTTAAATACACATAATAATATTGAATACATACATTATATGTATCAAATCAAATGAGTCATCTTTCTGTTATTCATTTAATACCTCGTAAATTAAAAATAATAAAAATCACATGTAATAAAATGTTACATATTTATTTACCAGAACGGAAAAATGTCTTTCGTGTACCTATTTTTCATATTCAGTTCAAGATGAATGATGTGATGAGCATGTTATTCATTGTAAACAAACAACAATCAATTTTGTAAAACAAGATTTGAGCCAAAATACGGTCAACACATCATCAATGCTGCTCTCGTCATCCTATCCAACGTCAAAACGGGGGAATTGATATTTTTCATGGTTTTGTGGTCTTTGTGCTCATGCATGCATGCAACGAAATCTCTGTAGAATTTGGCGAAATCATAATAAGAGAGGGTGGTTGCTGTGTATCTTAGACTTTGACAGACAACACGAAGGAAGAAATTGCAATTGCATTTTTTATACTTTTCTTGCATAAGTACCTACATACTCCCTTTGTTACATGAAACCTTAGGCATACCACAAAGACAGAAACGTGTACAAACACACGTAAGAATGTACCAAAGACCACCTCACCACCAGTCCTACTTGCTTCACCGATAAAAAACATTTATTACGATATGGTTATTAGATTCGGACATCCTTAAGTAATCTTCGTTCATAATCATAATCATCATCAAAAGCAAATCAGAGTCAGGGTCTTTCACAAAAAATATTACTTCTTGCATTTTTTGCTATGATGGTGGTATTGGCGGCTTTTGGGGCTTATAGTGGTTTATGCTGTTGCAGTGCATGCAGTAACTGATTACGTAAATTTTATGATATTTCCTATTTATTTTCGTCTTCTGCTTGGTCTAGTTTTTAGCTTTACGGCAAAACAGTCATAATTTATAGCGTGCTGTGTGCATCGTTAAAATATGGACACAAACAGCAAGTCATAATTGATTATGCTCTCAAGTGTTTCATTGCCGTTGCCTCATCCTGTTGCACTTGCAAGGTAGAGACCATGTCTCACATCTCACCATAACATAACCAACGGTAATAAAAACTGTTTGATTCAATAACTAAACTCTATTTGATAATTGGATCGGCAATTTTCTGTTTACTTAACAAAACAACAAACATTTTTTCGCAACAAATTTGCAATAAAACATAATATCACTTCTTCCTTTTCCCGTGTTTCTAATTACAGAACTTAGTATGTGTACGTTCCCTATGTTAGCATTGTTTGATGGTCAGTAATGGCAGTGTATTATAGAAAGATTAAGCTTTTAAGTTTTATGACTCAGAAAAAAGCAATCCCGATGCGCAAAAAATGCGCAGTTCTCAAGCGTAAAATGCTTTAGAGTAATTAGTTTTTGCTGAGGACTGTAAGATTGCAAGTATGATGAAAATTAATATCATACGACACTTCATAAAAAGCAAACCAGGCATTGATGAGATCGTAAAGCTAACCTTTTAAAATGTAACAGATGATAAAAATTATTACAGTTCGAAAAAATTTCATCAAAACCATACTTCACTTAAAACCCTTGGTCACTTGTGCGAAGACAAATTTCCGGTGCAAGCTAGTACTTTCCCCGCAAGCCATTTCTTCTGCATAGCATGTTAAGCTCATAAAATCCAACGAATAATTGCAATTTAAAACCTCGTGGGATCTAAAAACAGACAATTTTCATTGTTTAGAGCAAACTTTTCAAATGTTTTGTATTTAAAACCAGAGTATATTATTGTGACATAGGTATCTGTATAACTCTAAAACTCATACTAATGCCTGGTGGGCATACTGAAACGGTTCAGATTTGTCATCATTTAAGCACAAGCATGCATGTAAAAAACCATATCCTATTTATCTTCCTTGGTCACTCCTACTGTTTTTCAACAAGCATATCAAAAAAAGAGTTGTGTGTGTTAGACCCGTGTTAAGAGCAAACGGTAAGATGAGGGTAATTATCATGTAAACTGACTAACTGGCTAGATTTTTAGCTTGGATGAGTTTATAACTGCTTCCAGACCTGCAATCGTTCAACGTACGCTCAGTCTACTGGTGGCTTTAAGCATATTATGTATTCAAAATACTAAAATGGTTTGTATGAAATCGTATAACTTTTGAAGGCAAACAAAAATGCAGTATTGCATTTGCATTGTATTTAGAATTTTGCAATGCCTCATAAACTTGTAAATTCAAAATTATGCTGGTTTTATAATTGATATAAAACTAATCCAGTTGAGGCAATTGAAAACTTAAAAACACGATTTTCGAGTAAGATTTAAGAAGGATAAATTAGAAATCTACAAATCAGGAAAACCCCGACAATGATTATGTCGATTTTATAGCATTTCAGTTCAACCATGCATAAAAACTTTGTTGTTTAGCTTGAGTATTATGCCACTTTGTAGTAGCCTTTGGAGCTCATAGTGAATGAACAAAGTTTACTTAGGGCCAAATTGCCACCTGCGACGTAACAATTTTTACATTAATTACTTCATCAAGCAGACAATCGTTGATATTGCCAAAATGATAACAGTGGATCAAAAGCAATTCTACTCGACTATGTATTGCGTATTTTGTAGAGTACTTTAATGCCAAATGGATATAAGTATACCTTGTAGATGCAGACCACATTGTTGTAAACTTTAGTCTTAATTTCGCGAAGACAGGCTCAATTAAGTCGCATCTTACGAAATTACTAAGTGTTTGTACATGTGCTTTTAACATTTTATTGCAGCTATAATGACTTACGAACTATAAGTTATTGGAACCAACAACAAAAACTAACGGTAATACAGTGCACATAATCGTGTACACTTGTATCATGGACTATATTATCATCGTTGGAATCCCAAAAACAAATTATATGCAATATGCAAAGGATGTCCATCTTTTTTAGCTAAAACTGCCAACTTCATGCCCTTTACATTCATCTTCACACTCCAATATCTCTAATAATTACATGACATGTCAATTACTACAAAGTTATGCATTTTGTATATCAACAACATGCTATGATTCGTTCAGCGACTACAGAACTAGAGTTCTAAAAACAATGAGTGCACTAGAATCAGTCATCACAAGACAATTTACACGATCGGCAAAACTAGTAATTGCTGTACAATTTACGCCTTCCCGCCGCGTTTCGGACCACTTGTTCAACCCGAATAAACGCTAAACCAATTAAAAATAGTTTTCTACTAAGTAACCAAACATTTTATAAGGTTTCTCGACCTATCTTTTAATCGATATGTCGAGATTGTGATTAAAATTAAGTTATCAACACAAGAAACTAAAAATACTTTGAAAACGAGTGTGGTTTCATACTTACAGTGGCTGTGATTGTGCAGCTAGTGGTGAAAATGAGCAAGCAATCATAAACACACTTTTTAGTGTAGTCTTTTTTGTAAATAAAATAATCGCGATTTATTTCGTGATAACAAAGCGCATCATCGTCTTTAAGCGCGTGCGTCCCAACCTTAACATCAAGGCTACGAAACACCTGCAGTAAAGATTTCAAATGCTATAAGATGCTGTTTATTGCTGTGCCTTCTATAGACGTATAATAAATATAGCTATATCATGATTATACACATGGTATTTTGAAAAGCGTGTGTGATAACAAACTATACCTTTAAAAGGTGTTAACTATAATTTTCACTGAGCGTTCAGAAAATTTACGCCTTTTATCATTGTTTCAACAGAAGATAATCGTTTTAGTTTAAGTGCATAAATACAACTTTCTTGTTATATCGTGCAATATGGCTATGCCTCAAACAACGATTCTTTTTAAAACATACTATTTGATCTTGATAGCTTAAATAAATACATGTACACAATACTTTGTTAACAAGCTATATGATGTTTCTTTTTTCAACAAGTAAGAATACTATTCGCAAATTAGCTCCTTATTTTAATACGCAACCTTAGTTTATACATATAAAAACATCATAAGAGTCGCAATGGCCATTTACAAAATGTTGGCTCAGTGGTGCTTCGAAATTATCGAGTTTCTCCAAATCCTCAAAATCATTGTAGAATGGGAACTGGAAATGGGTTCAAGACGGAGAAAGCGATCCGACTCAGTAGAATCAGAAGCAGAGGACATAGATTGCTACTGATCATGATCATTAAGCTTTAATATGTATAACGGATGCACAAAAATGCACAGGTGCGAAATTAAAGTATGTAAAGAATATGACCCATCGGACGGTCTAATTAAATGTTCATCTAAAAAATACACAATTGGATGATGCTAGTTTTATAAGCATGCGTGTTTCTTTAACTGTGTAGAATAGCATTTTGCAGTTAGCATTTCTCCCTGTTAGTACCGTAATGTATGCATCTAAATTGTCTAGAATCGTTGTTTGCTTGTTAGTGGCATACTCCCTGCTTTTATATTTGCCCTTATTGCAAGTTGCAACTTGCAGCTAGTTGTTTTATATGCAGTAGCAAGAATGAGCGGAATCAACAAAAGGACATGTTGCACTTCTGGTCAGCGAACAAAACGCAAGAGAAAGAAGAACCTCAAAATGTCACCGTAAGCTATTTTAGTATTCATCATCTCTTTTTATTCTTAATATTCATTACATATTGTAACTGCACACCAAAAGCCCTTTTAAAGTGTACCGTGCAAAATATCTACACTGATAACAGGCTTAATTACCCAAACACAAAGTACTCAATGTAAGTGGCACGTAGGTATAAGCCAACATATAGAATCACAATCTGTGACAAAAACTGTACTCCTTTTTACTCCTTGCGCTTCATCTCTAAATAACATGAATATAATCTCATATGGCACCCATATTCATAAGCCATATACAATTGCTTTGAAATTTTTAAGGTTTTCCCTGCGCCACAAAAAAAAATGAAAATCTTTTCCTTTATAGTGTTAGTAGTCAAACGAGTAGAATTAATTTCGGAAGAAGGTGAACTACATTTTTAAAAAGGCGGTATCTTCTTCATGCCTTATCTTTAGTGATGTTGATAACACAGAAAAATAAACCGCGCAGTCAACAGTCAAGAAAGATACCTACTTCCCACAGCAGTGGGTAAAGAGGATTTTAAAAATAATTTTACCTGTGACTTATTTATTGTTTATCCCAAAAGCTACAATGGTGTATACAACAGTATTGTATAAAAATATTATACAGAATACGTTTGTTTCAAAAATACATAATACACTGTACATATACAAATAACTATGCAAGTTTAATGTTCAAGATGCTATCATCGATGTTAAGGGACATGTACAAATCTACATAATAATAGTTAGCAAGCTGTTATGCACATATTTGCATCAAGGTTAAAAGTAAGGACCACGACCAACAACAGCTTTACTTGCGTTGGTAAATTAATCACAGTCAAAAGCATCATAATTTTTTTAAAAATTAAGTACGCTTGTTTTCTTTTGTTTTGTTTGCATATTGTTTTTGAAGCATACATTTTTCTTATGCGACTTATGATGAAACAAAGGGTAGCTTCACCTCACTAAACAGAAGAGATTAGCTAACTTTTAATGGGAAATGCCTGCTCTTTTTATAAATGCTTGCAAAAGCGTAGAATTATTATTTAGTCAGGTTTGTTTGTATCTAGAATTTACAAACAAAATTTTATTAAAAAGCCGGTAGTGCCTTTTTGTAAGGTTGCGCTATGAATTCATTATTTGCATATTACACGGTACAGTGAGAGGTTGATACAAAGGGAAAAAGAGAAATAACCTCTCACATTTTTTGTTTTCAAAGAATTTATATGCAATTCATTTTTATATAAATATAGTCACGTCACAATTTTAAAATCTGTGTAATGCAATGTGTATATAAAATGATGAATATATTGTTATCACGATGATGATACCTTTTAACAAGCTTTTCTACCTGTGCTCTGTAGTATAGACTATGAATTCATGTATTTTATATTTTGTTCTCTTTGTAGGTGTGTGTTATATGTGGATACAGTCTCTGATTTCTGGGATGATCATGGCGAGGATGATGATCATGATGATTACTGACGGTGGTACTATGGCGGTGGTGCGGTGGTTTGTATGGTTAGGTGATACAATGAAGATGATACCCCTTCTTTTCGCAGCAACGTTGGCTTTTGATAGCTTGTTAATAAAGCCAGTAGTAGTGAAGATGCTATATTATGATATGAAATACAAAAAGCCAAAGTACGTAACGTAAAATGATGATGATCAGGTTGAACAAAATTGAGCTGTTTTATTCAGTAGCATGCAAGCAAAAGTATATTTTAAAAACACTAACTGAACAGATAACAACTTATTTTCAGTAGTGGCTTTGTGTGTGGATACATTTTTTCTGAAACAAGTTGTGAAAATTAAGAAAAATTAACGAAGAAAAAACGATAAATGCTTGTTTGTGGAAAATAATGATTACGCGGCTGCGGTGATGAATTTCGTGGTGCCTGGCTATTCGTAGCACAAACAAAAAGTAATAAACTTGCCAGTTTTACTACAGCGTTGCTGGTTGTTATTCAATTTTCTGCATTGGTTGTACCGTGATTTTCCGTGAAAAGATTCAGTTTGAAAATAGGGAGTTTTCAACCAAGAACGTAAACTTTAGAACGGAGAAGGTCAAGACAAAAGGAGGAAATCAACATTACCAGATCAATGGCAATAAGCTTCTGGTCACGGTTTAAGTGGTGAATCAAAAAAGTGTTCTTTGAAAAGTCTCTGTATTCCTTTGTTTTTCGTAATTTTTGAGGCGATTCCAATATTGACCTTGTTCAAGACTTGCAGGTAATATTGGCATCATCGTGACATAGCGGTTGACGTCAGTTTTCATTTTACGAATGTGTTACTTTGTGCGACTAGTTATTACCAGCATCAGCATTCAAGACGCTTCGATTCCAACAAAGTGCTGACTTGCATAATATTTTGCACTTCATGCACAGAAAGCCGATTGAAATGTGATAATGCATACAGTAATGTAATGTAATGCAACATTGCCTGTTTAAATCAGCGGAAGCCCAGACCATAAACCTTTGGACTATAGTTACCCTTGTTTTATGATTGGGTATGTCTGTTCCCTGTGTTAACTTTTAACAAAGACAACTAAATTACTTGTCGTTAGTGCAGGTGTGGCATCAACAAAAGAAGAAAGGAGACAACAGTTGGAGTAAATTTCAAACTCTTAAGATGATGATGCTACTACCATTGACGATGCATTTTTACAAATTTGTTAGGTAGAACAAAGTAAATAGGCATTTATATTCGTTTCCACTTGTGATTTGTTATCAGTCTTGATTGAGACATTCATACGTACCTATAATTTGACAAAGAGGACGACGGCAAGCAAACCATCAGTATAAATTTGACCTGTTATGGAGGAGTCCTAAAACCTGTAATAAAAGCTATCTTATTATGGGCACGGACAATAACAAAAGTCACAATTCTGTCGAAGATTCAATTTCTAATTGTGACAGTGTAACAAGTGGAAATCATTACAGTAGTGCTAGTACTATTCAAGCAAACAGTGGTAAACGGTCCATAATCAGTGGCCCAAGTTCTAGTCATAGTAGTGTATACCACAGACAATTACAAAGTCATAATAGTAACAGTTCTTCAGGGTCAAGCACGGATACCTCTGCAGAAAGCTTGACCTCAACAAGTAGCATTGTTGTGGGGCATCATGCTGCTCAAGTTACTCCCATTAAAAACTGTCACTTTGAAAATACGAAAAAGAAAGGTGTTAATGACAGTGGAGAAAATGATAGAGACGATGAAAATGAGGAAGATGACAATTGTGATGAAAGATGTGGTGCGCCCGAAAAGATTTCCTATTTGTCTGGCAACGATCAGCAGCAGCAACAGTTTCTGGACTCCCCTGTGCATTGTAAGGGTATCATTAATAGGTTAATTGATAAGGAACTAATAAGAACGGCAATCATGGAACAGGATGAGGACAGTTTGCCGAGAGGAATTCAACAAGGCTATTTTAAGGTGAGATTAGTGATAACCTAATTATGTGATAACCTCTCACCGGTAGCGCTTCAAGATTCCAGATTAATATTGCGTCTATAACAATCTTACCAAGAAAATGTGTATATTCTACGAATTAAAGTTAATGAAGATTTCGGCCAATTTATTACCCAATATGTGTTTTAAAAAACTTTAAAAATCTGCTCACGCAAAGTGGTAAAATAGCCACCCGTTGAACCTTGTAATTAGAATTCGTTGGCCGTTTACAGCGTTTTTCGCTTCCTCAAAACAAATCTCCGAACAAGTAAATTTCATGCTATATAAGCACTCATAAACAGTGTAGAGCATACCTACTACCGTATTCACTTTCTGGCCTTTGCCTATACAAATCACCGTGAATCATGAACCTAACTAAGGAAATTTTATTACATAGCATTCCCTCAACTTCGTCTTTGTTCATCATCAGCACATCCTGTCTGACTTTTTTCTACCTTTTATCCATATATGCTCTAACACCATAGTACGGAGTTTTATTGCCATTACTTCAGAATTTTCGTTGGTATTACTTAACTGAAATATCAACAGGGGCGATGAAAAAGTCAGAAATTGTAGTAAGTTAGTTATATTTTGCTCTATATGATCTCGCATGCTGGGCAATAAAGTAATGGAGGCTCATCGTGTGTCTTGTCTTTCACAACACCCATCATCTCTCTGTCTTCACGCTTCAGAGAGAAAATTTGCCAGTGTTTTTACTGCGCAAGGTATATATGACCGTTGTTATTATTAGCGTTATGGTTCAAAAAGTGTAATATTACTCATTCATTTACTCAGGCATGGTACTAAAATTTTACTAAATCATATTATTTATAACATGTATGTTGCAAATGCATGTTTTATTATCTGTGTCGATTGTATAATAAACTGGCAAACGATAACAATGCAATGATTCATGATTGACAATGACAAAAAATGAGTTAAGTGGACAAGCCCAGTGGAAATCACCCATCCCCTCGTAGCATAATTAGAGTTATGATTATTATGCCTAGTTATGTGAAGTATGTAAAATTATCTTAAAGTAAAATCTCATCACATTATGGTGCTTCAAAGGGTATTTGAGAAACAAAAGATGTCACACCACTGCACGACATCGAGCACCTCCACCCATTAAGTAAATATTCTTGCTGAGCCTGATAACTGAAAAAGCAATCTGGTTAAAAACAACATTTCAAAAAAAAACTTTCAGGCAAATATGTATAGATAGCGACCTCTATATTAATTCATCAAACACACTATGCTGATGTTTTGAATTTTTTAGCAAAAGTACAACAAATAACTTGTCAAGGTTATATTCTACTTTTCAAATAATATTCTACCTGAATAGTGCTTAGTAGGTTAAACTTTGTTTTCCACTCAGGAAACTACCAAAATCGTTCTACCAAAGAATCAATCAAAATGTTTTCGAATCATTTCATTTTCAAACACGTGAACATCTAAACACATCAGATAACGGCTTGCATACTACCAGCAATGTGCAAAAACATGCCATGTAAGCAAACTTGCATGTATGATGATATATTATGCATGTTGCATGTAGTACTTTCATAACAAGCCATCATTTCCGTTTCTATTGTTGTGTCTCATAAAACATCAGCAACAAAAGGTTGTTGAATTTTGCTCGCCACTAGCGTATGAGTTGATGCTGTGCCATCATTTCCGCCTAGTTTAGAATATTTGCAAACACGAATAGAGTATTTTAAAACTTTAGCTTGTCATCTATCGTACAGTTCAAAATAATTCAAGAGCATTCTATTGAATAATGCTATGCTGTTGTTTATATAATCACATAATGATCGTAAATGGATATGATCTACAAACGAAGATGAGTATTGACTACCTAATTACATGTTTGCATGTTTTTTAAATTTAAAAAATCGTTTGTGTAAAATGAGTGAAAAGATATGGATATTTGAGTAATGATAAATACTGAAGGTAACCTTCATGCCATTTTATTTCAAGATCTCATGTCACATCCTGTGCACCGCTTGTAGCCTTTGTAACTTCAATAATCGAATTGGCTTTATGTGAATGAGCAGCACAAACACACAGATTTATGTAAATAAATAAAATACACAGAAATCCTTTGAAGGACTTCCTTCAATAAAATGTTTTCTTCAAGAGACATATTACTGACCATATTTGAAGAAGGAATATTAGTGTATCTACCCAATAATATCATAGTTCTAAAGTATTTTTAAAAGTTTTAAGTTTTAAAAATTGACTTTACTTGAATTAGCATTGATGCTATATACAAAACTGGAAAAGCTAAAGTTGAACATTTTACTTTAAAACTTTAGAAGGAGTTGTCTAATCTAAATCGGGTTATTTGCATTTTCAAGGTAACTTATTGTTAGTTTAGAAGTATTGAATTCGGTTTGACCTTCAATAAGGAAAATCAAGAAAATTGTTTATAACATGCGTCATTTTTTGTTGCATGTATAGTAATTCCCAATCTGGGCATCAGCATAACTCTTGGAAAATTACATGCTACATTCAATTGCACTTTTAAAAGTACTCCGCAATTATACAATAGACAGATGACCTAAAGATGACATTTCATGTTCAGTTTTTCCGTGCTAAAGCCAGAAATTTTTATACATGATATGATATTTGTGATGTAATCTTTTATTCAATAATCTGTATTGTCCAGTCTACATTGTTTAGTCACAAGCATGTGTTTAGTTTATATACACTGTAATGCATTGTAGCTATATTTTCTGAATGACTCAACACCAAAAAATATATAAAAGTCAAAGATGCTGCCTGTTCAGGGAAAAGGGTCATGCCACATAACTCCTGCCCTATAACCTATAACCAACCCTCATCCCAACATCACTTCTCAATGAGAAGTTCTCATGCCAGTGAAGCAGGCAGGCAATCAAAACGTACACAAAGTTCCCCCAAAAAAGTCTCTCGCACATATATGTATGTACATTAAGTTTTAAGCTGCACGAAAAAATGCGTCACCTCCATATTGCATATCATCATCAATATTACTACCGATATACACATGCGTACGTACTTTTTAATAAATAATGATTATAATTTCATACAACTTATACATGGTAGAACATGTACCCAAAAATAAAATAAAATACTTTATCGCATTTATACTTTTGCGTAAACCGTGCACAAAAGCCACCTAGCACAACACTGTTAACATTATTTAAAACAAGGTAAAAACGAAACAACCTACGCTACGCACGCATATCACAATGCAATGTTAGCGTAACTTAACCCCTAAACGTAAAGCATGTATAATTTCCTCACATTTGCCATAAACCCTATCTCTAGCCAGATGCTATTTCACAGGAAGTACAGTCAAAAGTCGAAATCTAAAAAAATGTAAGCAGGTGCAATGTAAGTAGCATCAACCAGCAAGTACAGCATATATAGGAACTAATTCAATTTTAATTTCATTGTCACTTGCCATGATAATTTTAACTTCAGCCATCAAGCCAACATAAAAGGTTAAGTATATAGGAACACATTTTATGCGTTGGTTTGTGGTGAACGTTTTGCCTTTGTCCAAACGAATTAGTGTCAATGGAATACAAAATGAAGATGTCAATTGATCAAACAAAAAATCTAACGTTGAAGAGTTCATTCTAGTGAACTGTTCATTGTCAAGCAGCATCGTTTTGTAAAACTGCTTTTTTCAAACCTTTGAAAAAAACTTTAAAACATAAAAAATATTGTTTAAATGAGGAGCGATATAAAATCTTTTGAGCATTAATTCTATCTTCGGTTACGTTAAGACTGTGTGATTCATGTTGAGGGTGCAACAGTGTTTAGTGCTACAATGATTTTAAACTGCGGCGTCCTGTGTCCTTGCTTCATAAAAATGCCATTTTTTCTTGCAAGTGCACGGAAAAACAAAACAATACGTTATTATCTTTAATCATTATCTTCGTTCTTGCAGTCATCACCCTGATTTCATATTAACTACACACATGGTAATTCACCGAAAAGAATCAAGCCCATGCATCACATAATGTCTCAAAGACAAAAAACTGTCCTTCTCTTTCATCTTTGTTGTCTTTTCTCCCTGTGTTCGTTCCTTTATGTTCGTTTCGCTGCGGCTGGTTTAAAAACAGAGCTGTTATTGCGAGCGTTTTCAAATAAATTGTCTTGAAGGTAGTTCAAGGCGTTGTTTTGTCAAGCTCTTTGAGGCATGACACTTTATACAATATAAAGTGGGAGAAAAAAGTGATGCATGTGTGCGGCAATTGTAATGCTGCTGCCTTGCACGTTTCTCCTGTTGTCTGATTTCATGCATGTTTTGTTCCACACCTGCAAAAAAAATCTGCATGCTTCATCTTCCTTATTACAACTAAGAGCCAACGTGTAGAAAAGTTTACTCGTTCAAAATTACATTTCTGCTTAAGCAAGTCCAGAATGCTTGAACGACAAGCATAAAGATGATTCAGGAGAAAAAAACAATGAAAGACCGGATGCTACAGTTGTAGCAGTAATTTTATTGTGCAGTTGTGCAACATTATTATTATGAACAGGCTATCTGGAGTGTTTTTAAGAAGTCCGACAGCAAAGCTAAAAGTTTATCATGTACGGTTTTATGGAGTCTAAGTGAACTTGCATGGGCAGTTGATCTATTCAGTTGGTTTTACAAAACAGGATGTTACACATCTTCAACAAGTTTTGATTTTACCTGAGAAAACGCACAGGCAAGAATACAGCAGATGCTGGGGTTACGGATATAAAACGATAGAAAGAAAAATGGATCATCAGTAGGTTCCATCTTCAGTCACAACCGGATATGATGATGCATAATATAGAAAAATGACTGTTTGTAACATCTTAGGGATTTGTGAAACAAGCATAGTAAATGGGAAGGTTCACCGGAAACAGTCCTTCAAATTGAAATAATCAAAAGATGCGCTCCCGTATTATTTCAAGTACAATTCAAAATTGTACACTAGTATTAGCTGCAGAGGAGACAAACAGGTAGCCAAAGCAAGCTGACTGTGTTGGCTGTGAAAATACAGGAAGGAATATGGGCACAAAATGTGCTGTAATTAGTCAGATAATGTAGTTGGTCTGGTACGGTTGGTTATTTGGCTTGATGTTGTAGGAAAACAATAAAAGCTTATCAGAAGAATCGAATCAGTGTAACAATTGCTGTTAACCAAATTGTAGCGAGCAAAAATTAATTACTCAGCTAAATACCACATTCATACACGCAGTTAACATTACTGTGAAAAATAACAAGTAATTTCGGAGGAGATTTATTACCAACCTTGTATTATCGACATTTATTACCCGAAGAATCTTGCTAATAAACCGGCGTCAGCGTGGTAAATGTTTTTGGCAAAAAATTAAAGGAAGCGCCATTAAGTTTGCCATAGTCAGATATCAGTGAATTGAAAACTTAATTGTATATTGCGTCTCACACAACGGACCTTAAAACATTTGAATTGCTATGTAAAATTACAAAAAGGGTTTGGTTTATTATCCTGTGGCTTTCTGCATGGTATTGCGCATCATTGAAAGAGAGAAAATATTACACTTAAAAATCGATCATAACTGTAATTTCCTATTAAATCAAAGCTATTTATAAAGATAATTTTGTGTGGTTTAAAGTGAATTTCTTCCTTCCTGGTGCCTACTCAATAGAACTTCAATAAGCTAGTAATGAATCATATATTGGAATAAAACTTGAAGTACCTATTAAAGGTATCTAGAAATTTCATTGCAAATTGAAACTGGTATGGATTATAGTGTGTTGAACATGAAGAGTAGAAGCCAGTTATAATGAACGTGAATTCCAATTTTCCTTGTTAAAACATTTCGTAAAAAACGTCTTTCCACATAATCTTCTATTGTATTTAAAATTAAATAGCATATACACAACGAAAACGTTAAATGGTAATTATAACAAGACTCAGACTCTGCAGCTTGAACATTTTCTGCTTAATGTAATGCTGATAATTTTTGGGGAGACTCATTTACTCAGCATTGTATATTTACAAGTCATATTTTTTCAAGAATATTTTTGGGGGATAACATGCCACCTTGTCTTGGTTCGCTGAGTTTGTAGCATGATAAGTAATACGCAAGTATCACATAGGTATTTTCTTAAAACTAAGCTAGATAAAAGTTTATGTGTATTCTGTAGAGATCAAGACTCAAAGGGACTATGACGTGTGCTTGTGTTTTACGATTACTCCCACAATAATAACAAAAACAGAAGCTCTCACACACACGCAAATCTTTGTTGCCGCATAATATTGCAACGTAAGTAAATTTCATGATACACCTGGGTTCCTATATACCTGTTTTTAAGATGTGCATCATGATGACTAGACTGTAAGAATGATGATGATGATTACAATCATATCATGATCGCAAGTAGCAGTGCAGAGCTCTTGTTTTAAGACGTTAATTTTAATGTTCAAAAATCTACCAGCAGCAGTGCGGATATAATATTCAAGATTACTCCACGTTTTAAAACAGGTAAAATATAATTGTGATCACGACGTGCTTTGGTATATTGTATGGATGAGGAGGTGGTGGTCTGGTGGTCGGTAGGTAGCGTGCCCTATGCATTATTGCATGAACAAGGCAATTATCTTATGGTTTTCTTAAGTTTTCTCCACACTTGAGTTCATTTTCGCTCTTCTCATGAATGACTGACACTTTTTCAATCTGTTGATGTTGTAGTGGATGTGGAAGTGGATATTGCTCACTAACCAAACAAAAAATATTTTAATACTTTTTTTGGTTATTGTCAGCAGAACATCGTGTTGTTTCTTTCCGTTTCTGCGTTACTTCATCCTAATATTTTTTTCTGTATTGTTTTTGGTGTTGTTTGTTGCATCATCATCATCAACCATTATTGTCGTCACATTCTAAGCATTAGACCCGAGAGGTTAATATTATATTAAATGTGGTTGTGTTCACGACTGTATAATATTGCCTGTTGATAGTAGGAAGGAAGTGACAAGAAGAAGAACAACAACAAGTGGTTTTTACGTGACAGGCAAAGTGAAATTGTTGCAAGCAATAAGTGTGTGCACCGAGAAGTGTCATGGTTGACGGATTATATTGTGCTCCGTGACGCCATGCTGCTGATGGTGAAAGAAATTAGTGGCTCTTTCGTGGAGTCAGTGACATAATCTGTTCAAGATATTCAAAGAAATTGATATTTGGAGTGGTGCGCAAGAAAGAAAGTTTGACGGAGAAAAGAACGTGTAAAGAGTGCTCACAGGAGCAAAGTGGTCTTCATGAACACGCGGTGACGGAAAATCATCTTTGCAAGTGGTTTTATTTCTCGCCGGAAGCTCCGGCTTCTTCGAAAAAAGTTGGTTTTGAAGTTTTGTGGTCTTTGATTTTGCATGTCATTGAATTCGCTAAATATGGTTAGTTTTTACTGGTACTAGAGTAATCTGGTTGTGGGGAAAGCAACACGTGCAGTCAGGGCCATCATTGCGTACGGTATACGGTGCGGGAGTTTGCACTCGCAGATTAACCACGCAAACCCGAAATTTGTACTGTGACAAAAAAGTGAACTGCGTGACTTCTTAAAATGTTCTAAGTAAATTTGTGAACTTGAGTTCTAGAATTCATTAGAAGGGTTTCCTGTTTATTGGCATTTTTATTCATTCAAAACCCTTTATGACATGGCGATTGAATATATTATGAAAAAATATAGTTTAACCAATCGAAAGTAGGAAGAAACCTTAGTTGAAATTAAGTACTTATCGTCTCATTAAATCTTTTATAGAATTTCGAAATTTAGTTCCGCTCGTTTGAGGCAACGCTTAAAGGTATAAAAATTGAAAGCAAAATCTAACGATAAAATTTAAATATTAGGATAATTTACTAGATATAATTTTTATCGCAGATTGATATCAAAATAACTTAGTTATCAAATATCATGCTAATTTTCATAGATATTTAAGTAGCCTTATATATATTTTTTAAATATTGTATACCAAGCCTCATGTTTAGAGTTTTTATGTGAAAAAGTTAGTGAATCAGAAAGGGAGAGGGGAAAACGCTTTCTTCACCTCCAAAATTGTATCTCATGATTGGTAGTTGCCACATATTCAGGGGTGTATTTACTTGCGCAAAAGCAGCCAGACGTGTAGGTAGATAATAATATTTTGAAGTTACAGGCAATTCTACATGCAATTAGCATGTAAAATAGTTAACCAGATTATTATTAGCAGCAGAACGCTTGCTATAAAAATCTCCACAAAGCATAACGGAAAAGATTTTTTTATTGATTTTAACAAAAAGGGTCTCTCAATATTAAGCGAAACGTTCAGTTAATATGGACTAATCAGAATTTTATTTTATACTTGATGCATTAGATGCATGCTCTCAGTTTAAAACTTTCCATAGTACATAATGTTGAAAGGAAGATTGTCTCAAGAGAATGAATTTCCCATAATTTTCTACAACAAAGAAAGCAGCTTGTCAGTCAGAAGATTCGAGAGAAACATACTTAAAGATGTTTATGCAGTATTTGAGATGTAATTACATGAAATGTCTGTGAAAACTCTTTTATCACTGCGGCATCTTCATATTCAATTGGAACAAAATGCACTTTGCATTGATTTGTTATTTTAAAAGTTGGTCAAATTCTTATAAAATTGCTTGAGTTTTTGGCAACCTGGCGTAACTGAGTACTCATGGTGTATTTTTATACAGAAACCACTGTTTCATGTCTCCTCATGTAATCTCTGACTGACAGGTGTTGCTAGAACACTAGCAATTTCGAAATGAAATGTTCGACAATGATACATGGCGATTAGATATTGGTCTGTGCATAATGGAAATCAATTGAATATTGTAATCGAAAGGATTTTTTGCAAGGTTATCTCATCAGTGCCAGGTTTCCGAATTTCATAATGCATGCTAATAAAGTATAGTATATTAGTTAGTGATGTACTATTTTTCTAGTACCGTTTTTATAGAATGTGAAAGTCAGCACATCATTTCATCCTCACCGAGAACTTTACATTTTCAAGCATTTTATTTGCAGTGGTTGATTTCCAAAATGGTTTAGGGTCACAAACCGTCATCACCATTCGAATGGACTCTGAAGACATATTAGCATTTTAACACCAAGTCAGCTGAAAGAGATATTTTTTAAATCTTGGAAACGAACTCAATTCTACAATGACTTTCAATGATGTGTACTGCTGCACTTGTTGCTACTATTATTACTCAACCGGATGAATTTCTCACGAAAATGTTTAATGTGCCAACAAATAGCATCTCATCTTATCCTTTAGGTTTTTAATAGCTTTGATAGCCTATAGCAGCTGAATATAAAAGAATTGGAACACTTTTCAAGTGAAGTAATGATGAAAAAATCAACGTGACAGAAAGGAAGAAGCATGTTAATAAATCCTACAAGCGTGACCTTTGACATGATCATGTCGTCGTACACAGCAGTAAAGCTGCATCAACATCTTCATTTTGTTATTTGTTGTTGTATTGCATTCTCAAGTGACGTGTTTTGAAGTTTTGGAGTGGTTCGTGTTTCTGTTTCGTTTCTTCTTGTGACATATACTTTTGGAAGCAGTCCATTTCAAATCCCACCTCATCACCTCCTCTTCCAAGTCAAAGCCAAGCTAAAATCATGAAACTCCGTCGCAAGTAAAGAGCAAACAAACAAAAAATGATGTTTTTCTAACAAAAACTGCAATGTGCACAATATGCAAATTGCTGCTATTATGCAACGTATTTTCGCATAACTTGGGCTTGTAATGGGGCTTTGCATTTTTCTGCATGAATTAGCGAGATTATTATGAACTGCCAATCAAAACAAGATGCAGTTATGCGTAATATTTTGATTACCCAGTTTGTTTTTTTCTCTAATATATTTTGAGTTGACCCCTTAACACTATTTTTCAAATAAATCATAAATATTATTCCCAGATCCATTCCACATTTGAAAAATGTGTTTTCAAACATGAGACTAGGAGAACCTGCCACCAATACAGCCACCACGACAAGTGGTGGTGGCACATCCATTCGCAAATCCCTTTCATCTGCGTCAGCCTCGTCAACCTCCTCTTATCCCGTGATGAATTTCAACAACTTTATAAACGCCCACTCACCCACGCCACCTCTGCATTCGAAGGCCAGTAATGGTAATTACTTTAATAATGAGAGGGACGGGAAAAAGTACAAGTTGCGTCTGAAATTTGATGGCGCTTGTGCGCTTGAAGTGGTTCGACTCAATGGAGGTCACTTCCAGGTTGGTTTTCAATGAAATTGTAATTTTAAGAAATACTCCACTTTTCCTTTAATGAACGTGTCGTATTTATGAGTTGGGATAGGAAGAAAAAAAGTAATAAAATGAAATTAGTTTTGTATGATGCGTTTCGCTGGTCTGTGCACAAGCCATTTTGCGCAAAATCAAATATCGTAAAAATATCATTAAAACATGTCTTGCTTACTAATCATCAAATAAATGTAAATACAAAATGGATGGGTGCACTTCAAACGACAAGCGGTTGCTTTATCATCATCGTCGTAGTTGTAATATTAAAATGCGCATGTTTTCTACCACCACTACTAAATACTACCGCCTTGTTATCTAGCGCAAATCTGTGCACAGGTAATTTTAGCATTATTAGTCTGATTATCAAGGTAATTATAGATTAAGACAGATGAGGTTTTTAGGTCAAACTTGTTCAAGTGTGCATAATGTAGACAAAAATGAAACTGAGAGACGAACATCACAGACATGTTATTCTAAAGACAAAACTTTTGTTTGGTACAGTAATCATAGCTAATTGCGGTTGACTTTCATACAGTTTTGGCATAATGATTTGTATTTCATTTTCTGAATAAAAATGTACTTACCTACATTTATAGGGATACACAAAGATGGCAAAACAAACAATTTGAATGAGTTTCCGCAGGGGAAAGCTTGAGAGCAAAATGTTAACTTTTACTAGCACATTTGTGTGATATATTATACTAGAGAGTTAGTGGGTAGCAATTTGCGAAACGGATATCGGATCACCGCACATGTATTTTTTTATTCTAGAAATATAAATTTTAAAATACAGAACGAAAACTCGTATTTTGTCGTTAACAGGGGTCCACAATATAGTAAATTCGAATATGGGATCACAATACAATTTATCGTTAAAAATTGTCATCGTTTGTGTTGTTCCGCGTGACACCGTCAACATTTATTTCGTTCTGAGGTTTCCGATCATTGACCACAGACATATTTTCCTCATTTTATACCTCTATTGGATACGAACAATCGCTCTAGGAAGAATCTTTCACACATGCATGTTATAGGTCAAAGGATTCAGGTCTAAATTGCCTTTTAATCTCAATTACGTGTCATTATGCGCTTCACTGCTCTGACGATTAATGATAACTTAGCGAACACATATAATTCCTCACCTTAAAACGTGCGTAGAGGTTCGCTGATTCTGCAATTATTTGTGGAATACGTTTTATTACCCAAAATGTGTACCCATACGCATGAATGACAATCTAATTTCGTTCTTCCCAACGGCGCTCTCAGTAAGGTGCACGGTTCAGAGGTGACAAATTAGCATCTAATCACTTTTAAGGTCTAGCCTATCCTTGAACAATTAGGTGAAAATACAAAACGAAGCGCTTCCGTTTTCCTTGTTGATATTATTATTTTATCTAAGCTGAGATCTACCTAAGGTCTAAACGCACATTTATATGCTTCATGAATTTATATTTAATTTTTTTCAGAACTTAACCCACTTGGACATTAGTGGCAACAGCGCAGAAAAGTTAGACCTTAGAAGCTTATCACGACTGGAGTGGCTTTGTTGCGCAAATAACAACTTGGAAGTGCTTTCTCTCTCAGGATGTTCATTGACTTACCTAGACTGTTCCAACAACAGTAAGTATTTTTGAAAATGAGGGTTACTATTTTTGATAACACGATATAATATGTGAAGAGTAAAGCAGAAAAAAATTCATTTGTATCAAGTCATTATGAAATTTCGAAAAGTGTCCGAAAAGCATAATCTTGTATTATAAAATCTTTCCGCGCAGATCTTCATTCAATTTCGGTGGACCCGGTCCCAAACAATCTCGCCACCCTACAAATATCATAGTAAGCGTAAATTACTTACGAGCATTTATATTTTCTCCCTTAGGTTCATATATATTTATTCAAAAATGGATGTTCTCTGTTTGCACGAACAACTCTTTTTAAAAATTAAATGGCTTGCCTCATCTCTTTAATTCAGCAATGTTATGGATGACCTTCCAACGTGGACATGGATGATTCCGGAATTATTCATTGTATACGCCTCCCACAATCGCATTCGCCAACTCGACTGCAAGTTTCAAAACTGCCTCAACAACTTGCCAGTGCGAGAGCTATATTTGCACTGTAACAAGATTGAATTTGTGTCAAAGGATTTTGTGCAACGGGCTACAAAGTAAGATCAATAGTTCATTTTCAATTTTCATGTGAATTTGGAGACATTCCGAAAAGTTTTGATACAAAGCATAGCAAAATGTCTCATGGAATATTTATTCTAATTGAAATCGACAAATTAAACAAAATTTGTCAATTTTAGAAAACAGGTGCTTCTTATTTGAATGAGAATCGTGTTTTGAGGTTTTTGAGATCTTTAGTTTAATGCTTGTTACAAATTGGTTAATCCTAGAAATTCAAGACAAAGTCATAGAATAGAATTCGTAATATTCTAAATACCTAGATATTTTCATGTTATGACCTTCAGGGCTGATTTAAGGTGGCTGCATGCCGTGCGACATGCTAAGATTAAGATGAATTATACTGGCAACGGCTATAGAAGTGCTGTCTAAAAGTTGTAGGATATTATAGCAGGATTTATATAAAAAATAATAGAAAGTGAAAATGAATCGCGTTTCACCAATTTTCATACAATCTTTCGCAGAAATCATGCACCTGTGTATTTGCATATATTTTTCAGACTGAAAATCCTCAACCTGAGCCAAAATCTAATTGAGTACATGCCAAACTTTGGTAAGAAATGTCCAATTCAAGAGCTCTCACTGAGCCGTAACCGACTCCAAGACACTGACGATAAAGATGCTCTTGACTTCCTTCTCGAGTGCTCCCATTTGAAACGACTCTTCTTGGGATTTAACAAGATTGAACACTTGAGTGAAAGGTAATTAACCCCAAAATTCACTGTATTTATGATCGATCCTGCTGCTAAATAGATAAATCTACAAAATCTATCATCCTCAGCCAACCATCTCCCTTTTTATCATTACCAATAAAATATAATCTTGCACATTTTATTGCTTTTGGCACTTTGGCATACGCGATTTTCTGATGAGATGAGTAAAATGGTGTTGAATTTCATGATTGATCAATATCAAATCTATCTTTAATCGAAAAATATTACAATTCAAGTCAACTACACTTTTTAAAAATTCACGTGAATTTTAATTGCATTTCAATGTAGATGCTTGGCAGCATGGAAGAGTATGGAAGAGCTTATCCTCTGTGGAAACCGTATTCGTCACCTACCCTCCAAAATTTCTTCAATGAGTAATCTGCGGGTACTCCGTGTTCATTCCAATAGGCTCGAAACTGTGCCCTCATTGAACAAAATGCCTGCGTTAAAAATGGTCGACCTGTCACACAATTTGCTGCGAAAAATCAATATTGAAAACCTCATTTCCGGAGGAAACCTTACATACCTGGACATTTCTTGCAATGAGAAGCTCACAGTAAATCCTGAGAAACTCCATTGTCAAAAGTAGGTGAACCTTTCGTTATGAACCAGTGTTATAATTTGGCAATTAATGTAATAATTCTTGACATTTTCTTGCTCAGGAGACCAATGAATCTTGTGGAAGTATCAAATCCAAGAAAGAAGATCCAGCCTGGCATGAAAAATAATGATCAGAAAGAATTTCCTGCAAATCCCCCGTGGGAAATTGGTTTTTCAGAGCTACCTGATCGGAATTTAACCCTAAGTGTTACACAGTACCGGGATATCAACTTGTCATTTGGAAAGGAAGCTCTGTTTGGCATTTTTGATGGGGGTGATGGAAATCCCGCTCCTAAATATATTCCCAAGTGTATAGCCAAAATATACGCAGAAGAGAAGAATATTGAGGAAAACAGCAATGTCTCGTTAAAGTATACACTTTTGAATGCCATGAAGTAAGCAACAACCTTTATTCAATAAAGTTTATTGAGTATACAATTCAAGTGCCCTTGTAGTATGAACTAATCATATCATCTTAAACCTTTCTATCGCAGAAATGTTCGTCAGCTCGGAAACAGCAAACCAATTCAAGGTCTTTTGTGTCTATTGTCTATGCAAGAAGACCACCTTGTTCCAGGTGCTCCAACATTCCAACTAGACCTGGCCATGATAGGCGGAATCCGCTGTCTGTTGGTAGAATCTGGAAGAAAAGTCACTAGACTGACAGACATGGGGGATGAAGGCAGCGATGGCCATCCCATGCATCCCCCATCCTCACGACGTAGTGCTTCCGCCTCACCTACATGTTCCTCTGACGAATCGGCTCCATCCAGTCTGGACAGTCACAGTGACGCTAGCTCTACAAGGTCCGGGAGCACATCATCCGTAAAAAACAATTTGAGCGGAAACATACCAGATCCCAAACTGTTTTCCATACCACTCAGTACCAAAGCAGAGTACTTGGTCATTGCAAACCAAAGTTTGTGGAATCACATGAATGAAGAAGAAATCATTTCAGAAATTGAGTTCAATAAGAACAAAAAGAGCGTACTAGTGGCAAAAAAGCTCACCGACTTGGCCCAAAGTCACTCTTGCAAGAACTGCTTGAGTGTCATTATTGTTCGGTTCAAATGGCATTTTACAACCACTGGTGGAAATGTTCGAGGGATGGGGCAAACTGAGCGACAAAAAGTTTCTCAGCAAATTAGCGAGCTTGGACCACTAAGTTACTGTAGTGGTTCCTCCGAGTATTCTGACATGTCAAATCCCCTCGTTTCAGTGACCACTCCTGATAGTGCTATAGACTCTGATAGATCTTCCAGAACATCCACGTCATCAGCAACGAGTGATAGTGTAAATGGAAGCGCTTCAGGGATTGGCGGAGTGGTTAGCAAGAAATCCTCCAAGCATTCCACTTCTAATTCCAGGCGTTCTACTGAATTCAATGGCACAAAATCTCAGAATAATCAATTGAATAATAACCGAAGGGTTGCCGCCGTAGTTTCGAATGGAGGAAGTACATCCACAACCAAAAACGAGCGTAATTCTCAGCGAAAAAACTCACTCGATGATGATGAAGATGACGAGGAGGATGTTGCTTCTATTGCCAACACAAGCATTTCCCAAATGTCGGTTGAACAGTTCAAATGTTGGGAGTACATGCTCGAGCAGAATACCAAGTTGCTGTTTAAAAAGGAGCTAGATTCCCTTTCCAAGGGTGTGTTTCAACGTAACCAAAAGTTGAGAAAGTCTGTCCACTTTCCCTACCAACAACAACAGCAACAAGAGCAGACCCTTTTGGCACAGTCTACAGTTGGGAAGAAAAACAAGAGCGCCCAGAACTTGTTCCCGTATCCGGGAGCTCAAGTAAACAAAACATCATCTCCCGGATTCTACACCCTCAGCAAAGCCAAAAGTTTGTCACATTTATTTAGTGGTGGGGATAACAATGGCTCCCAAGCAAATAAAATTTCGCCAGTGGAGGTTCTTCCAAGCCACGGTTACCCACCACCAGGATCCACTGCAGCAGTGGCAATGACCACTCCGCATCCTTTCATATTTCCTAGCAATTCGCATTCTTTTACCAACAGCTTTGCCAACAAATTTCCGGCTGTGTTGAATAATCAGGCGGGTGGAAATGCAAATGCACCAAGCAGTACAAGTAATCATACAGGTTTCTTGGGAAGCGTTCGCTCTAACGCCAAAAAAGGACTAATTGGAGGACCAAATGCAGCGTATTTTGGAACAATCCAGAGAATTGTGCCACCAGCAGTCTTGGCACAGCATCAACATTATCCCTCTTACTATGGACCAGCAGAAATTCAAGAGATCAAAAACTTGGATTCGGGAGATCATGATAGTCGACTGAAAAAGTATTGGGAAAACAAAATTACAGAGTTGTAACGTATGAAAAAATATTTGATTGAACTGTACATTTCTCCATCCTACTTGTATTATATTTTCCTGTAAATAATGTTTAGTTTTAGTGTTTTATGCACTTAGAAAGGTATTTTGAAAGTCCAGCAATAATGTTGTAACTTGTTCTAAAAATTTGAATTCTAATTTTCATGTTATTCATTTATTCTACATGATATTTATTTTAAAATAACAATAAGTTACCAATTTTCTCGTTTTAGCTAGTATTATATAGTGCAGTTATTGTAGCCGACATATTATTATGTATATTTGCGATACATAGTACATAATAAAATATTAATTGAATAGTTTGTAGATAGATATTATGATATAAGAAATTTGGAGAAAAAAAATAAATGAAAATGGAAAATCAATAAAATCGTTTTAATTAAGTCTACAATAAAATTTCCTGTTAAGTGTTTTTAAGTTATTTATTGTTGATAATATGGATGTGCAAACAATGAAAAGAAGCGTTTATGGTGTATACGCTAGGTGGCATTAACAATTGCTTTGGCCAACAATGCTTCACTTCCCAGGATATTATACGCATGCATTGATATTATATGCACGCATATAATTGTAACTTTTAACCTTTAATTCAAGAGATAGGCACCGAACGTTTTTAAAAATTAAGACGGTAGCTTTTATTTAAGTAATGGTCACAAAGACTTAAAGGGTGGTTTGATTTCAGGTTACTATCCAATGTAACTAGCATATACATACGAAATATGAACCTGTACGTACTCATGAATGAACAGATTTAAAATGATTTCTCTCTACCTAGCATAATAATTTACACCCAACAAAACAAATGAAATGACCGTGCACCGGATTTTCATAAAAATGTGTTTCACAAGACTGCTAATTTTAATGGTAAGCTTAACCGAATTGATTTGTGGGATAGTTGGTAGTTGTCCACGCATAGCATCAATAATATTTGCAATCGCAACTACAAGATCCAATATCTAATTAAGTAGATCTGCCTTGACCTTCCTTCAAACTTGGTGATTTATTAACTTGCAATCCATACTTACTCTTTACCTTTTTCCAAGAAATTACTCAATATAAAAATCTTGAAATTTTGAAACCAAAGGACTAGCAATTTTTCTTGTGCCAACATAAATTAAAAATAGCCTTTGTTGTGCCTTTCTTTACTATTCGTGGTAATCAGTCATACGTGCAGGCATAGTACTCCACTTTATCTTCATCATGATGACACCGCATTAAATCGCAGCTTGTAGATCAGTGCACTGAAAGAACCGGATTTTCTGCTTTACGTTACTCACAGAAAAGCCATCTTTAATCCTTACTCTTCGTTTTTAAAGACGAAAAGGTAACTAATGAAATATTTATTTTTATTTTCTGCACATTCTTACAGACACAACAACCACAAAGTCCCTGTTTATAATGCAGCTGTTGTGTTATCTTGGAACGAAGTTGCAAAAAGATGCTTTTCGTTTCTTTTCACCGAGAACATAGGATCATTTTCGATCTAACAAGTTTTCATGTTCTTCACTGAAGGAAGTACCTTTATGCAAATTGCTTTTTCGCAAAAAAACCTAGAGGTACATTGATGCAGATTTTTTTTGCAGACACCGACAAGACACCATTGACCAATGCCCAGTATTACTTGCGGCTCAAAACAATGGAATGCAGTTTGAGCGGTGGCGTTATATTTACATGTTGAAGACACAACATAGATTGCGCATTGAAATGTCTGAATTAAAACTTTATAGCGATTTTCGTTTCTGAAAAAATAATAGTATTGAACGGATGATGATAGCAATAAAATAGCGGGGGAAAGTGCAGCTGCAGGTAGCCGTCCGGATCCGAGTTGGCTTATCACAACACAACCTGCTTTTAAACTGTCATTTTTTCAACGCATCATCATTATTTGCCTAGTAAGACCGATCATCGTTTCGTTTCATTCAAAGCTAGAAGAAATTTAAATAGTAACAAGGTAGTAATAGCACCGTTGAGAAAACATTGTTGCAACTCTCTATAAAAATGTCCCTTGCTCATTTTTGCCTGGTCCGGTCTGTAAGTTTTATTTTGATTGAATAATGACGATGATTTGATTTGATGTAGAACATCCCTCTTGCAATCTTCTAAATCAAAATCATTAGCAGAGTTCACCGAATACGCAGTTGTCTTTCTTGGTGACACCACTGAATTTGCTAATCAGTATAAAGGAATCAACCTTCAATAGTGATAAAGTTCAACATATTTACTGACAAAAGTTTCATTACCTACTTACTTTGGTTCATAATTTTAATTCATTTCAAATTTTCTTCTGTAGTTGTAAATATACCTGTATACAGACTGACACGCAACTACACGCAAGATCGTGGATTATAAACTTTATAATATTGCAAATTTATTTTTATGCTGCTAAATTTAATTGTCTTGTTACAAACTCTATGACCTTGCATAAATTTGGCTTTTGACCGTTATCCGCTCTATCCTATACAATAAAAAGCTATATATGCCAAAATTATAATTATCTATCAAAAACTAATCCAACTTAACACAAGATTACCACCACCATGGGCCACCTCGGCTCAGATTATAATTAGAATGGACACAAACGGCATTATATTGCATAAAATTATGTTACGCGTTTCTCTTTCTAATTTAAATATTAAATAGCTATAATCCTTACAAAGGCTATTTACAGCAATGTCAATCACATGCTTACACACCCTAAAAATTCCATTGTAATTCCATTCAGTCATGAATGTCATAGTAGTCCATTGTATTCACCAATCCAATTATACATTTCAATTCCAAATAAACTACGCATTTACATTTCATATAGTGGTATCAATACATATTTATTCTTTTGATTTGCACATGTACAGTGATCTATTTTTTAATTCGTCTCAAAATCCTTTCTCTTCTACTCGTGGCATTTAATCCCAAGTACATCCATCCACTTCATTCATAAATAATTATAGACTATTTGTCAACAAAATTATATCCCGCAGTTAATCATTTTATAAGCTACTTGTTAAGTTTTCAGTAGTAAATAGTAATCTCAATCTTATCGTCATCATGGCTAACATCGTAGTATTGGTAGTTGCTAGTGGTAAGCCAAGCTAAACCGCTTGTCTTTCATTTATTCATGCGTCACCTTCATTTACGTCGCGTTGTTCAATGATGCTCAAAACTCAATTCAAAGCCACTACTATCATCATCACCACCGCCTTAAAATTTTGACCAACCTGTGTTTGCTATATTGACTTATCTCGCTCTGTATTAATCATTATTTCACCGATACATGCCAATAGGTTTTGGCTACTGGTTGAGCGAAACGAAATTATCAAAATTACTTTGCGATAATAACAATGATCAAATTGGAATTCGTAAGAGCTATCTATGGTCACTCATGCAACGTGGAGGTATGTTTATGGAAAGAAATTGCAAACTTCTGGTATTATTTATTATAAGAAACAGCATAATAAACTGGCATTATAAAATGTGATCTGTCAAAAGTTATGGTTAAGATTGTGAGTGTATGTATAGTGCGTACGAAACGTACAAGTAAAAATTGTTATCATCTACGATCCATCCCATTCTTTTTTGAGCAAGTATAATTTGAAATGTATAATGTAAAATGCAAAGAGAATGGAGTGAATGTAGACGACATGGTTTTGATAGGTTAGGCTTGATTACAACGAAATTTACTGCTAATATTGAGCATGATGACAAGGGGCGATAGAGAAAAATCGTACTCCAATAAATACTGCAGCATGTGTGTATGAATATTGTATTGTTGGTGCCCAGTTTGCAAAAAAAAATCTGTTATGCGAACTGAATGACAATAAATTTATTCTTGACAATCCTTGTTGTTGTATGATGGTTAAAGAATGGTAGGTCCAAATAGGTTTCAAATTCCTTATCACTTAGAGATAGACACTTATTATGAACCTTAACAAAATTTTGCGTTTTCCCCGTCAACATAATCTACGACAGTGGTACAATATGAATACAGTGTTGTTGGGTGGAATACACTATGATTTGGGCCTGGGCCTTGAGCTACGCAGATAACACACTTTAACATGAGATGAATGGCAATCGAGGTACCTAACGGTGATCAGGCGTTTGGTAAAAATGCTAATCTACAAGAGCAAATTGCAATGGAACAACAATCACATTTTGTCAAGACGAATTTGTAGGATATGTTAAGTATGTTGACATTGTGAATGCAGGAGAATAAAATAAAAACATGAAAGCGCACAGAGTTTTGACTTTGATCACCATTGAACTAAAATACAATTGCTTGTTATTGCTAGTTTTATTACCTACATGCTTGCTTGTGGAGAAGGGAATATAGTAAATGTATATGGTTTTGTGGTTGTTTTGTACAAAATATTACTTCTATTAATTTCGCTTTAAAATTTTTGCAAATGAAAAAATGAATTTGGCAACGAAAATTTTGAATTGTTAAATTTCATTTGACTTTACAAAATCCAGACTTAATGAAATAATCGGACATATTTTAATACTTTTCAATTCAATTACATTAACATTATAGTTGATACACTTTTTGTACTGTCAACGTTTTATAATGCTTACCCAGTATAAAAAATAAAGTAAATAACATAATATCAAATTCCTAAATAACTTAGTCTCTTCTAACATAATGTGTGATGCTCCTGATCACGGGAATGTGTAGTGGTTATAATCTGCTAATCACGACGCATAGACAAGATTCTTAAAAGCTGTAGCATCCCGGTTTCACATGCCATAATAAAAGCTTAAAAAGTGTAAAAAGGTGCCGACTAAAAGAGAAGAAGATGGTCAAACCAGCAAAATAGTAATTTGCGTAGAAAGTAAGTAGGTAAAGGTAAACTAATATGCATACTGCCAGAAAAGTATATTATTATTATGTATGTGATATGACACGGCTACGAAAAAGACTACGTTGTACTGTATTGTTCATAATGATGAGATGACTTTCTGGTCTTTTTGACACTGATGCCTCTATATTATGATTATATACATGCCGGAAGAAAACGCGTCAACCATGCATAGAGCGAAAAATGGTAAAGTGCACCAGGGTTGGCACCATGTCAATGTCCATGGACAAATGACATGTCATGGACATGTAGAACCCCCATGACAATTGACATTATGACATGTCATGTCATCTGGCGTGTCATGTCCAAATGTCAAAATGTCATAAAAAATAAAAATGACAAATGGACATTTTTTCTAGTTCATGCTGCTTAATTAACACGCTGTACCTTGCATCAAGACTCCACGCTTCAAAGCATAGATTCATTGGACGCCTCAGTTTATTTTTCGTGTACATTTTCAAATATTCAAGTTCATCTGCAGACTAGAAAGACAAAAACATAAAGTCATGAGCTGGAATGCCCAGCTGTTTTGTCGAAAGTCGAAGTCCACGCAATTCAGAATCAATGAATCATTGCTTGTCTAGTACAACTAGATAGTTAAGTAAAAATCACACCTGCTTCATCAGTTCTTTTAACGTTATTATTCGATCCCTAATTTCAAAACGTGTTATATTTTTGCACTTTTTCTGCAAAACGAACAAGCACAGTTAAGTGGTTAAAGAGTAGAATTGTTTCGTTATTAACCGACAACTGTTCAGGCAATGATTTTATATTCTGAATCAGTGTCTCTGTTAGCAGCTAACAGTTATCCATTCCACCCACAGGGCTCTTGTTCCTGCTTAATGCCGGAGCTTTCAGAGCCACCAGTTTTCTGCATCTGCATCATAAGATGAAGTTGCCCCTACTGGCTTGGATGAAGGTGGAAATTATTAGAACGAACAAGATGGGATGTGTTTGGATAATGAATAATGACCAAATTCAAACGCCTACTGATGAGCTGGAGATTCTTTCTTTTATTCCAGCAATCCAGTTAAAAAATTTGGGGCATTGTGAGTTTAGAAAATGGGTCAGAAATTTTGGACATGTCAATTTGTCCGGACATTATGTCCAGGACATGTCAATTTGTCATAGAAAATTTGAATTTGACAAAAATGGACATTGATGTCCAATGTCCATGTCAATTTGACAAATTGACATGTCATGTCCACAAAAATTTGAAAAATGACATATTGCCAACCCTGAAGTGCACATCACAAACAGGTTTAAAGATTTTTCGTGTTTTTCGTCTACTTGATACAGCACATTTATGTATGCTAAATTATCTGTAATAATTTTTCAGTACAAGGGTGGGCATTGGAATCCGTGAAAATAAGAATTTCTAAATGTAATTTTCTAACAAATTTACAAAAGGTATGGTGTTTAGAAAGAAACAATTTGTGTATGCAATAACATGATGATGATGATGACAGTAATGATAAGCCAATGCGAAACAACAAAAAGTCACAAACTGATGCAACTCTTGAATTGCATAAAGCTTGTTGTTTTCTTGCCGCCGCAAAAAAGAAGAAGTGGGATAAAAACGACATTTTTCAGTATAAAAGATTTTAAACAAAATTCATGAAACACATTTACATCGGACTGTATAAGTTAATACTCAACATTATAATGAGCACAAGCTTAGCATTTTTTTCGACTAATTATTGTCATATAAATTTTCTACGGAATGCTGTTGTGCACAAAAACGTGTCAAAAGGCCACTTAATCCTCAAGTTAAGTAGATTTGACATTAAGTATCTCAGTATGCGTTAATTTTTTGCTTCCAGTTTAACATGCGGTAATTTTTCAAACTCTAAAATGTCGACACTACCGATATTTAATGCACGAGAGAAAAGTTGCTGGATTTTATATTCAATGTTTTTGTACAACCGTAAAAGAGCAAGTATTTAATATGGCTTTAAAACAAAGAAAATCATAAAATTTGCGAATACAATTATTTTTACTGATAAGCTTTTAAAACAATTAAAATCCAACCTTAGTATCTAACAACCAAAGCTGTATGTTAACGGACACCTTTGAAATGTGAATCATTTGCTTATTGGCTTGCAAACTTGTAATCCTTTCTTATCACTTCTTTGCATGTAGTACTTGCAAACTATTCTACCTGATCTGTTGCTTGATGCTTTCGTATGTTGCAGTACGCCGAGGGTGAGGCATTTTCCCCCAGTAATCCACTGTTTCTTGCTTCAATGAAAACTAAACTGTCTTATTCCGTTTTGGCTGACATTTTCATATCATATCACATACTGCAATAATACCTACCTATTATAATGATAATTGAACATTTTCATTGAATATACTTATTACCCGCACAGAAAACTGATCAATGAACGCCTCTTTGTGCCACCACACACGCAACATGGTCATAACAATAAAAATTATTGGTCATTGAAAGCCTCTCCTCTCTCTTTTTTCAGAGACAGATATCGCCAAAAGAAGAACTGCTTGATATTTTATTGTAGGACCCACATTGAGAAATAAAAGTTACAATCAATTCGCACCCTACTTGCCATTACAGTCAATTTTTAAAGTTATTTTTATTTTTAATATGATATAACAGTTCTTAGAACATTGAACATGAAATACATTCCGTTTTGTTAAAAGGTATTTTAACAATATTGAAATATCTTACTTTAACTTCTCCACTTTCTTGCTAGTTGGCATGCTATAATTTTTATCTTGTTAATACACACTTGCACACCTGTTCTACCATTTGCTACTATACTCATTTAAAGGCGAACTAACTTGAAGTGAGTGACTCACGTAACGTTACAATATTTTAATCTTGACTAGTTGCGCTCACAAAACTAGATAAAAACACATTCCTTTCGTTTATTGCTAGTTTGCTCTCTTTAATCTCATTTTTTGCAGACACCATGATGGCATATTAGAAAAACCTAAACTCATTCATCTGCACAAAAAACCTGACCAAAGGTAGCACTCTCGAATTCCAAAACATTTTTTACCCTGAATATTATCAACTTATTTAGTTGCCAATCTCCAATGGAATTCCATTGTTGGACACTTTAGCGTGAAATCTCATCTTATTAAAAACTTCTAAACCATAAAAATGCTCGAATTAAGAAGATGCTCGCTACAAAAAAACAACGTAGGAATTTCTGCTAAGCTACCCATATCTTTGTCTTTTTTCCTTTAATTTGTATGTTTGTTTCTGTTTCAGCCGCCAATCACGTCACATTTTCCATTTGTGCCTTTCAATTTACAAGCAATTTACTCTCTTACCCCCTCCAATCATGATAAAAGGGCTTTTTCTGGTATATTCGCAATTTATTTTGTAGCAAAAGAGAAGCAAACGGGCCCATCATGAAAGTCGTGTAAACAAACTACTCAATCTTCTCATTTTTCCCTCCCTGTCATGTTCACCATTGTAGAACAAGGAAAAGAAAATTAAATCAATAAAAAATCAGAGTAAAATAAAAAACGTGAGCTTGCTTTGATTGCTCTGCTTTTTCATTTGTCGTTTCTGGCAAAACACTTTCAAGTAGTTGAGAAATGATCATACCGCAATATAGCAAATAGGATTATCATTTTCAAGGAATTTTATTAATTTCATGTTTCGTTGTTTGCATTTCACTGCAGAATTAAAAGAAGGCGGAGCTCTCTAGAAAAATTTAAAATGTAAATAGAATAAATATCATGACAAAGCACAAAAGAACCTTAAATGGAAAGGTAAATCGCAATCAAAACTTTTGATATTGCTCCTCTCGCCTGAAAATCTCTGAGATTACTTGAATCAGGAAGAATCTCATCTCAGATACTACCATATTATATTTTCTTAGTGCCACTACTCATTCATGAGCAGTCATTAAAACAGGCAAATATGTAATCCGTGTATATAGTTCGCTGTACGTTCATTCATATCATTTCTTCAAGTAGTAGTAAACACGTATAGGGAAGCTCATAGAACCCATCCTTTACATAATGAGCCTGACAATATTCCAAGAAGCATTTTGTTACACACGGGTACATCCTATACGGTTCAAACCGACAGCCTTCTTATTCGATAATTCGATCTTCGTTGACGATGAAACTGCCAACCGTCACTTTTTACGTTTTGTTTGACAGCCATATTATTGCCCAGCTTGTTGTGAAGGCAGCATCTCATAGCTCTTTTAGTTGGTTTGCAATGAAAATGTGCAAGATGGGAGGGTATACCACGCATAGAAAAGGAAATATGATCCCGTCAATTTATTCGGTGAGCAAAAGCTTTTTCAGAAAGCAACGCAATCAGAATCAAAACTAATGAAGATTTTCCTCGGAGTAAATGCCATGATTACTTTCTACTGATAAGTAAAAGGTAAAAACTTAATGGAAAGCAGGTACAGAATTTTTCGGTCATCAACAATAATTTTTTTATATATCTACCAGTCTACCTACCTACTTTTATATTTTATGTTCCTAATAAATAATTTAACAATATGACACCGTACAATATGATGTTGTACTCTCAAGAAAAGAACCCAGCCCAACAACCAGATTTCTTGCGAGGAAGATGATGCCTAACCATTCAACTTTATCCTCCGTTTTTTCATTTGGCTTCTTATAAAATCTTCACAGAAAAAATCATGATCACCACAGCCAAATAAGCTGGTTATTTTGTGTGCTCGGCTTGAATACCACTTCTTATCCCAGCACGTGAGTATAGTATAATCATTCAGATTTTTCCCTTTCATAACTTATAGGTACTTTGTAGATAGAATCCAATATAGGTAAGTAAGTAATGAAGTAAAAAGTTGGTATTTAGCAACCTAGTAAGATGGATCGTGTTAAACGAATGGGTCCAAGTGAGGCTCACCGGCTAGTTTGTCTCTCTCTAAAACACATATTTTGACCGTTATTTTCCCAGGAGGTCATCGAACGTCACTCCTTCTCTACAAAAAACTTATTTTATCATCTGAAAAGGACTATCATCATCCCACCTTGGTGCAAGTTTGCATTGGTATTATCGTTTCATGATCACGATCATCATTCCTAATACCACCACTACTAGCACCCAAACAACTTTTGTTGCACCGTACCTTTGCCAAAAGCCATCATCTATGTTGGTCATCGTCATCATTGATATCACGCTGTTGATATCATCATGCTGATGATCATTCTAAAATATGTAGTAATATTACCGGTAATAATGATCCCATCACTATCATCATAATCGTTAGTCTCACTAGTCAAAGTACTACGGCAAAAGGAGTGATGGGTAGCGGGGGAATAAATCTGTGTTACATTATTATTGCACCCACTGCATCCTGCATTCATACTTTAAATATTAATTGCATTTTTGCTTAGTTATTCTTCCCTGACCAATGAATAAGAGATAACAACCTCAGTAAAAATTATTGTAATGGGTTTGCTTCCTTGTTGCTTTTCTCTGGTTTATAGATGTCATCTTTGTATTCAAACGGGCATCATAACAACATCACATCACTTGACCAAGACTAGTTACGTAGACGTTATCGTAATGTAGTCGTCGTGTGTATAATAACCGGCTTGGGCTCTTAAACAATTTGGCGAAAAAAGGGGAATTAATAATAATAATGGGAAAAGAAACAACAACAACCATAATTTCTACACACAGGCTCAATCTCAGCAACATCATCATCGCATGCCCTTCTCTACTTCATTGTTGCTGCGTAGGGTGAACAGTAAATGAAACGCATGATCAATTCAATAAATTTCTCCTCTTTAATTTTTTTGCAAATGAATGCAACCGGGACCAATTTGACTTTGTTTGGACGGACAAGAAAATCACTAAATGAAATGAGTGAAGTACGGGTTCTTGGTGGTTGTTTCTCTTCTGGGTATACAACAAACGAGCACACACACATATACCAGAAACAACATTTCAACAGCATTTCTAAGCGATCTCGTCTTCTTTTTTTTCCACGTCAAAAGAGCTTCAGGAAAAAGACAACGGTTCGCTCTCGACAAGACTTGTAGCAAAACATTTAACATTGTATGTACAACAAAAAACAACTTGAAACAGAAATCAGCGTCATCATCTTCTTCGTACTCAACCATGAGCAGGAAAACTACTACATCGTTTGCATCTTCAACGAGAGAAACGGATGGACACGATTCAATCGAACAGATATCCTACTTTTAAAAACTCATCTCTCTGTTGCCTTATGCCTGCGTGGTGCTTAGGTACCCGTCTCGTTTCTGATAGATAATTTCTTTACTTTTGCTTCATATAGTTTGTCCCTTTGCCTGTTGATGAGGATAGGCAATTTGCTCGTACTGCAACAAGGGATGATCCTAAAAACAAGCATAAATTTTTATCACATCTCTCTCACTTATACTTTGTAATCTGTCTGTGCTCTTATGCTCTTCTGGTGGATAAAAAAGTGAAAAATCTCTAAAAAATCTACAAAAAGACGAAAGGTGTAAAATGTAAATGCACTTTTCTTGGTTTTTCCACTTATGAGAGGGTGGAAGGGAAAGCATTACTAACAACAAATAAACTGCTACCATCGCACAGCCCGTCCTGTTTTTAAAATGTTTTATTGCTTCTTGCCTGCCCTGTTGTTGGGCATTCAAACGCAAACGACAAGAATGAAAAGTAGAAGACAAAAGAAGGGCCAAGCAAAGGATCAAGATTTCTTTAACCAGGCAAGCAACAGAAGAAAAACAACAGGATAGACGGGATCAAGATGAAAGACCTAGGACGATACGAACGGAGTATATAGTAGATAGAGAGATGGAAGAAGAAGCTAAACCAACTCATTGTTGTCTAGTGAAGAGTTCTTGGAGAGACAGAGAAACAAGAAATCATTTATATACCGTATTATCCGACCGAACCAAACCCAATGATCCAATCCAACAAAATTCATCTTGTGTGAGTAGAGTAGCATGCCTATAAGCACTAATACAAATGTTTTTAAAACTTATAAATGAAATAATCATCATCGTTTCAGCTGCTAACTTTTTATATTATTTAAAATGTCTATAGCAAGTAGGTAAACATAAACACAAGGTAAATCAAACGACGGACGACCCAACGACCGACCTAAGCCAAAAAGTCAGTTTGCTGCATCTTTGCTTTTAATCAGCACTGTGATCACCGTCTTCTTTGTCATACTGCTGCTTACACACTATATTATAACGATTTACATCTATCTATCTACCTTTTCATCTTTACTTTTTACCATGCTTAATACTTTACTATCGCCTGCTGTGTGCTGATCTCACTAAGCACTATTCTATATTACTATTGCGATTGTTGTTAACTTCTTCTTTAGGTAGTATCTACAAGTGCCTGTTTCGTGCATATCCCACAACTAAAGAAGAAGAGTGAATAAATAGCGTATTATTATAAAAGTTATAGTATGCATTGCAGCAATAACTTGTTACAATAACTGGCTTCAAATCACCCGTGTTTTAGTGACGATGATGATAATATGCAATAATGCTACAAACACTGCCCTCCGGACATTTTACCATCAACCAATTTCCCTATGGGCATCATTTATGTCGTCTTTTCTATGTAGTAGTGAGCACACAACACCACCACAAGGAATGCTCCTCATCTGCATGAAAATAGTGTAGCCCACAAAAAAGACACAGTTCATTGTGTTTGCTAGTTTTTACATTTAATATAATGCAGATATGGATCATCTTCAGCGTGCTTCACTTCATTCCGCTCAGGTACCAGTAAATTTTCCACAGAGGAAGATCTTAACACAAAAGTCTTGGCACAAATATACTCGAATACATACCATCACATCGCAACACACTCTGTTTAGAGCACATTCGAGTGAGTTGGACGGAGGACGACGTCAACGGAAAATCACCATCTCCTCATTTTTTGCTATTTGGTTCCGTCTTTCTTTTTCTGGCTGACCATCTGCATGGATGCATTTCTCTCTCGCTCTCTAAGACCGGAGCTTCTGCAGAGACAAAGAGCTCCTCTGATAAATGCAGTCATAAAGATGAAGAGAGATGCAATTGCATATTATTGTTGCTGTGAATCTTTCTCTGCTGCCATTACAGTCCCCATTATCATTACTCCTCTACTACCAGTTTCAGTAGTGCAAGTTGGCCATGAGATGCTACAACTGCCCCGTGTATTGTTGTGGAAAATATTTAATTTTTTACTTCTTCTCGTTCGTAGCCCGTAATAATCATTTCTCATGGAGAGAAAGAGAAATCTTATAATTTTTCTTGTCTCTTTGAGAAAATGCTTGATAATGATAGTATAAATTCCACACATCCTATCTATCTTCTTCTCTTGTCATATCTCTTTGCATTTTTACATGGTCCATTATCTTTACAAATCCTTTTGGTCACTTTTCAAGTAGCGTTCTACTGCAGTTACTTGAAACTGGACAGTGCTCTGTACAAAAATAGAGAATTACAAACATCTTCGTTGTTGTCTACTTTAATTGTAATCAGTCAGTATCCTACCTTTAGTTTTCGTCAACCCATTACCTCATTGACTCATACTCAATAATAACTTATACTCTTCTTAAAAACAAAATTACAAGCATGGCACAATACAAAAGACTTTAAAGGAAAAAACTAACAAAATTCACTCATATTATCATAGCGTTTAAATCGTATCTTTTTACTACTACTTTACCACGTTAATAGCGCAAACAGTACACCTTCTCCACTTACTCTTATTCTCAGAAGTTGACTAAGGTTAAAATAAAATGAAGATAAAACCGAAAGTCAGACAAAAGCCTCTATTATGATCTCTGTTGCTGCCACGAAATTGCTCTCTCCTTCATCCTTCACTACGACACACCACCACTTGCTGTTGCGGACAGAGCTTTTAGCTACATACAATATAACGATCAGAGATTGCTGTCATCATGACGGACACGACACATGACATCATGTCGCATTCAAGCAGAAGAACATTATCGTAAAACGCGACTTTTAAGAGACATGGAATAACTTAACGCGCTTACTAATCGTCCTGTTCTCAGTTTTAAAGTCTCCATTCATTGATACAGCGTTTTAGTCCTGCTGTGTCGTCGTCACATTTTCTATCTAGCCTGACCATCATCGTCGTCATCAATACTATCTTCAAACTAATCATGCGCAATGATTTTAAACCTTTATATTTGCAGAAGATATAGCAAGATGTATAAATGGATTTATTGTTTGCTCGAAAAAAAGTTGCACACATGCCAGTGTGGCATTATATATTATATCTTTGTTTTTGAAGAAACTCTTTTGTCAAGTAGCTTTCGACCTGATTTTTGTCCTTTCACAAGAAAACAACTTTATTTCTTCTTTATTGCATTGATGATGCTGTGCTAACTTAAATTGATGTAGTAAAGGCCAAGGGACTATATAGGCATATTGAAATTAAACGGTAGTAAGTACAATACTCCCTGTTGTTGGTAATATAGCTTGGTAGTACGACATAGAGTAATGGAAAACATGTTGCACTTTAGATAAGACCAAGTTTAACAAATATTATGTGCCCAATGGTATGTGTGTTTCTGCATAGTTGACTACATTCATTATCGTTATCGTCATCATCATCGTGATCACTCAGAGTGCGTTGTCGTCACAAGTCAAGAGATGAGAAAGAAAGGGTTGACCATTGTTGTTCTATTCTCTCTCTCTGGGAGATTTAAAGTGGTCATTAAAACGCGACCTAGATTGGTGGAGATAGGTATGCAATGCCATCATCTACAGAGCAGCCAGTGAGTCGCAACATATCAGACGATGCCTTTTTACTACCCAACTATCATTGCCATTTGCCATTTTGCATTCTCCACTCAAAAAATTATCAACACTTTTTTTGTTCAAAAATGATAATAACACGACTACGCCATCATCTACAATAACAGCGGAGCAAGAAAACCTAATCAACACAGAAGCTATTTAGCACGATTTGAAAGTTTACAAAAAGAAGCAATATTTTTCTCTTGAAAAAACTCCTTTTTGGTCTTTTTTTATTTTATTTCCTTTTTCTTTAAAAATCTTGCCTCAAATTGCTACCTAATTGAATGCTTGCCTATTGTGGTACGCAAGAAAAGCAAATGCTGCTTCTTCACCTGAGCCTTATTGAAAACTGAAAACTAATGCTTTTCCTTATTTTACCAGTTTTATTTTTCGTCTGCAACTTAATAACCACCTTCTACAGAAAACGCTGCTACGTGAGAGTTTATACGGCCACTGGCTACTTTTATTATTGGTAAAGATCAAGTGAAAAGGGAGGATGACACACAAACAACAACATACAAATGAAAATATCAACAAAAGTAAATAATAATAATCATTCAGAGAAAAAGAGCTTCTTCAACCACTTTGCTATTTCAATTTCATAGATTACACATATAACTTGAGTACTGAATAATATTCATCATTTGAATGTTTCAGATATCTCTTATGCTTGCACATGGCATTATCCACTTAAAACCTCTTTGAACTAGAATGTCCATATATTACATTCATTTGAACGATTTCTATAAGAAACTTGAATACTTGGGCATATTTGTCAATTTAAATAGTACAAAAAGCACAAAGAACCATCAAATTTGAAAATCTAAACATCTCGTTGTCTGCTCTTCATCTTTTAAGTTCAATCTACGAGTACCACCTGTGCACAGCACTTTTTACAAATAAAGGCTTAATTTATGCGGAAAATCATGTTACTCTGTAGTAAAATGCATATAAGAACTCATCTCTGATCATAGGGAAGGTTGAATATGTAAATATCAAAATTAACCAATATGATTTCAAATGTAAAAAATAGTGGATCAGCACAAACACTAGAAAAGAAAAACACGACATTTTCAAGTGCTTCGCGAGAAATGAAATTAATTTTCTAACAACAAATAAAGACAACTACATGTAATAATATATTATTAGAATGAAGACTTTACTGCATCCGTAAAGTGCTTACGTACATTCAAACATTTTATAACGACACTACACAGCCGTCAAGTTAAGTTTTACTACGTATGCGATTAACCTTAGACATTTGGGTATGTGCAGTAAAGATTCTTAAAAATATACAGTGCCACGATATTTTTGACCATCCAATCAGACAACATGTCAGCCTGCTGCCAGGCCAGAATCCGAAAAAAAAACTTTCAAGGAAGAAGACGCTGACTTGATGACCATGAGGATGAGGAAGGAGACAAGAAAGTGCCTTCATGTGTGCCTTCCATTTTACCTATAAACTTTTGGGTTGCATTAGTTTGTTGTAAACTTTGTATTCTTCCTCAGTGCATGTATTGAAACGGCTCATGTAGTGGATAAAAAAAGTGTTTTGGAAAAGGGACTCATTATAAGAAGAGAAAATGATATTTTCTTATGAAAAGTCCATTCTCTTGTTACATCGTTTGTTCGTTACGTACTACTTTTTCTCTGAAAGCTTATATTCCAAGTGAGAACTGCACAAAAAGGTAGGATATAATGTACACATATAGGTACATTGCATCCATTCAATTATGCCTTCTTTTCAGGAAGGATGACTTTCATCTTGTTCGTTACATTATGCTCAAGTAGCGAGCAACCAACGACCGATCATGCTTAAAAACTTCTCTTCAAGAAATTATCAAGGATATAATACATTAGTTTTTTAACATGTAGCGTAATGCACAAAAACGCCAGCCTGTGGCTTGTCCTTTTTCCCCCATCTTTTATCCGTTTTGATGTTACACGTTACCTTTTTCTTCCCTGGTCCACGCAGCTAAATACTTTTTGTGAAGTTCAAGACGTTTTTTTCTTCGGTTGTTGTGTTTGCCGTGCAACAAGTGGTTGGTGGTACACATGCTCTGACTTGGCTGAAGTACACGATGAAGTACCAACGAACGGCAGGCGCAGCAAACAATCTGCTGCCTTTTTCTTGTTTCCATTGTCAGTAGTAGTTTCAGTTGTAGACGAAGTAGTGGTCGTAGTAAGTTGTGGCAGCAGCAGTGGCAGTCTTTCCTCAGGTAAGCAAAAACACCTAACTCTTTTTAAGAATAAACATTACTTGTATTCGGTGTGTTCATTTTTTCCAACGTATAAAAAAGTAAAAAAGGTGTGAGTAGCAGCATTGTAATGGAAGAAATACGAACAGGGACACCATCAGCATTTGCAATAATACTGGTTAGGTTATACACATTTATTATTATGCATATTTAATGCATACTTAATGTATTATTGCCGAGCTGTAAATTTCATACTTATTTCTTGCTAGACACACTTAATTTTTTTGCATACACATAAACGTTTTCGCCACACTTGATTTGATTCGTCAATCCTTTCTCGTTTACATACTTCTCATATCTACATTCATCTTTTTCTTTTTGATTTTCCTCGTAGAGTCGTAGACAACTCCTTTTTTACCAGGCAAATCAAATATAATGTGTATACTTTTAATTTAACTCTTTTTATCTGCTATGTAGCTTTGCAGCACCTTAAAATTATCGCCACCAGGTTTACAAGCAACTAGCAAAAACCTGTGTTGCTGGCACGCACATTTTATTCATGCAGAAACACAAACACGGGTACATGGGCAATACGTAATGTTTCAGAAAGGCTCATACGTTACCACTTTTTAGGACGAATATGACGGTTCCTTATAACAGACAGATTTTATATGCGAACAAACATGACTTAGACTCTTGCATTTTCTATCAAAATGATTGTTTGATGCTGAACTTGTGAATTGTGATATTAGGCATAAATATTTTGTATTGTTATCCTCTGCATATTATTGCATAAATGTGAGCCAAAGTAACATACATTTTTGTTTGTGTGTGCTTCAATTGCTCCTTATAATGTGTATGAAAATGAAGATGAAGACAATTTAACAGCATATCATCATAGGATTATTGATATGATTGTATACCATCCCATTACCGCAGCAGCTTCTCAGATCTATCTTTGTGTTGTGCACACAGGTGGATGATTGTCCCGTCGTTGTCTTCGCAGAAGAAAAAAATAGGCGACCACGACCAGCCTGTGAAGAAGGAGCAGCAACGCAGCGCAGTCAGAAAGAAGAATAGATGATTACGGTGATCGTCGTCTTCTTGGTTTGGTCTCTTTCGTGTAAAGAAGTAGTAGAAAATGTAATGTAAGTAATCATCATCATTCTTGATCAACAATCCGCATGCAGGGTATATTACGGATATAGTAATTCGTTTGCTCTTATAGATTTTGTTGCATGGCTTGCGGTCTTCTTATTGGCTTTTGATACTTTTATTATTGCATACCTATTATAATATTATTTTTCTATGCGGATTTTTTCGCTCTTTTGCTTTTTCATCTTGTCTTTTTTCATGATGCTGCCTGATCAAGGCATTATTGTTTGTGGTGGTAGTGGTGGTGCCTGAAGAGTAAAGTCGAAGAAGGAGGATTGTCTTCTTGTTCTGTTGTCGGAGAAAATCCTGTTTTGTGATTTTTTGTGTGTGTGGTTCGTAGTATAGTGTGATGATGGCTCGTTCTCGTTCTGCCTCTCTCTTACCCGTTTTCATCTCTGCATCTTTTTTCTTCTTCAGCAGGATGTTATGTGTGTATTAAGCAGAAGGACTGATGATGATCAAGGATAATAATAATATATGCAAGAAAACCTTCGGCCACAGTGTGAAATAATCAGTTTGCTTAACCATTTCTAGCATTACGGTCCCGTGCCATATACGTAAAATAATGCAAGAAGAGACACGCCGCGAAACAGACAGTGAAAAAATAACTAACATGTACAATATGTAACCGTACAACTGTAAATGTTGCTTTCTGTGCGTTGTAGCAATACATTTTTATTATGATTATTTATGAATATGTGGTCATTAGTGAAAAAAGTTCAAAACTGTAAGACGAAGAAATTCAGGCGAGCCAAATACCGCACCAGTTGAGTCCGCGGTTTGCTATACACGGACGTATAGTGAATTCCGTAGATCACGTAGTTCTATCACCGACAATTTTCTGCTGGCCTATTATTATAGTAAAACAGGGTGAAATGATATGGGTAAAATAGTTTACCGACAATTACGGTGTGTGTGAAGTAATGATGGAAATGCGTAAGAATCATTTTGAAATCAACATTATTAAAGTGTGAATTACCGTGTGTGTCCACTTCAATTTCACGCGTGACTTGTTCATGTGCTGCCGCTAGGATTTAGTCCGTGTGTGGTGCTGCTGGTGACATTAGAGCAAAAGTAGAAAGTTGACTCCTTTGGGATTTGTCACGGCCAAAAAGACAAGAATAAAAATGAATAGTGATGAAAGAAGAAGACAAGTAAAAATGGATAAAATGTCATTTTCATTCTCTCATTCTTCTAGTGTGTGTGAAGCCCCGAGTATAAGGCACAATATTGAACGTGAACCAATTCGCTACACGAGTTGCTGAGATGAGAGATATATTTTTGGACGTGTACGCATGCAACAACAAATTACTTTCAGTCGTACGAAATAATACCTAAAAGTGTGCTTTGCGTTTCTGTCAATCGTTTTGTGGAGGTGATGCAAATTGCAGAGGAAGAATAAGTAATGTGACAAAAGGATAAATGGCAAATCGTGTCTCCTGTCTGAAAATTTTATTTATTTAGACGCATCATCATCAGCAAAATCCGTACACACAAAAAAAAATCTAAATGCAAATTGTGCTTAATGAAATGATTTGTTGCAAGGAATGACAGAGGAGGAAAAAATTGAAAGTTGTTTTACACATCTTCTCGAATTGTTACTGCGCATTTTGAAAGTTTCCTCCAAAAAAGCATATTTAACAGTATGAACTCAGCCACGGTGACCGTGTCCTCTGAGTCCTCTCTCTAATCAGCGCGCAAATTAAGAGTAATGGCCCATTACTAACGACCATGTATGCTTAAAGTCATATCGTAAAAATCAATCATAAAAAATACAATATTTTTGCTGCATGTGCTGCAAGCATAATATATGCGTACATAAATGAACAGGAAACCGTAAAGTGTACAAAGTGATAAAAATGGGAGTAAATTACGTCTAATAAACTATCAAACATCAAATAATTGTACAGATTGCTGCGGCTTTTGTTATATTGTGCAGTAAAACCTGTAAAAAAGATTCCGTCTCATCTCCCTCCAATTTATGGTAATCTTCCCATATTTGCGTTTCTTATCATCATACTTTTTACCTGCAATAGCAATTTATAAAATATACACATGAATGATATGTGCATAAAAAGATATAAAAGTAAATAGTAAGAAAAAAGAGCGAACGGGTGCAACAAGCAAGAAAATAGTGTTTTCCGGTGGCGGCTTCCACATGACATTACTTACCTACTACACGTTTTACTACTACGGTGTAGTACCAGAGAATGAAGTATTTCTTGCTCACTTGATATTTTCCTTTTGACGGTTGAAGGAGCACGAAGAAATAATAGCTACAAAGAAAAGCTCAAGAAGCTTACTGCGCCGACACCAAACCTACCATCACAACTGCATGCTAGTAGAATGATTCTCGTTACCTACTTGGAGCTTTGGACAGCTTTATTTGGAAAAGGTAACCAGTAACCGTGCTATTATCCCTTTCTGAGAAGAACCCTTACACAGAGATTAATAGGAAAATTACTGGAGCTTCTGCTGCCCTTCTGCACCTTGTTCATTTGGTGGGCAAGTGTGTAATACTCTTCAGTGGGATTGACTGATAATGATATTGATGATGAATGCGTGAAAATTGGATTTGTTCTATTGAGCAGTACTACTACAATGATGGCTGCTGCGGTGAACACAGGCGCATCGTGGTCTGAGGCTTTATTCTTCTGGCTTCTCAATTAGCATACACTATTTGAGAATATTCTTCATCGGTTGACAAACTTTGTATAATGGCTATTATGTTAATATCAACAAAATAGTGCAGTGTGATTGTTTTGTACGTTTATTTATTGCCCATGTTATATATGTCTGGGTGTGCAAATTGATTGCTCTTTGTTATTGGCTCAGGTGGTTATTTGCTCTTTCTTCTCATAAATCACTTGGACAGCAAAAATTACTAATGAGAAGGAGCACACAACGACTTTGTGGCACACAGACAGGTGCATCGAGTAGTGTCGTAAAATTTATCACTTTTTTGCATTGCGTGAGTCTATATTGCCATTCCTGATAAAGACAACAGTACGCCTTAGGAGAATTCGCTTTGGTTTCATGGTTCCGTTACAGTAAATCCATCATAACGAGAACTTTCTTACAACTACTGCTTACTTACCTACTCATGTGAAAGCAGACATTGTAAATCGTATGTGATCGTTGGGAAATTGAATGTGTGAACAAGAGAGAAAAAACCAGCATAATAATTGGAGACGATTCATTAACATCTTTTCTGTGTGCACACAAAACTCGGCGTACAACGAAGCTCCATCCGTAGAATCGAGCAACTGTGTAAAAAGAGTAAAGTGCAAAGTGGGTTTTTAACCCTTTCTTAAAATGCCCAGGGGATATCTTGCTTAGGAGCAAACTGTGTTATGAGTGTTTCTTGTTTTTGAGTGTACTGTGTAAGTCTTATAAATTGGCTTTTCAACTTGCTTAAATGGCAATTATTTCTCTCTTTTGAGGCACCAGTGACCCATTAAGCACAAAAACTGTCATACTTTTTTTCTTCACAAGAAGAAAACGCAATTTATCTAACTGTCATATTGCTTAATTTCCATGCAAAGCAGAAGCAACATTGGAGTAGTAACATTTTTTATCATTAACGCATGCATGCCTTACTTATTACCAAGAGAGGAAAAAGTAGAGCTGTAAAAATAAATACTGCTGTAGATTATGCCATTATGTCTCGCAACTTTTTAGTACAATGTTTGCTTTGCAAAAGAAGGAGAAAATGTGGCTATTAATTTCACGCACGGGTTATTATTCTCATTCATGACCAAGTTTTATTAAAACTGCATGTTTCGATTTACTTTTTGTGAGTTGGCAATTTTCGCTAAAATGAACTACTAACTAACCAAAACGGGGTGGTAGAATAAAAAATGTTACAGAAAATACCGGAAAAAATAGATTCATTCTATTGCCAAACATCACAACCATACGCATACGCACAGCACGCCTTGCATTCATTATTCTTTTGTAAGGGAAAGCGGAAATTTAAACGTCAAATGACTGCCCTTATATCACACGGCTTAATTGGCTGCTTTTGTAAATCGTGAGAAAGTTTCCCATAACTTGAAATGCATTTTGTATAAGGCGGCACATGCGCTTCATTAGCAAAGTAATTTATTTCCCGGCAGAATTATTATCGTAATTCCCTTCATCATCCTATTATCAGTCAATAAATCCATTTTCTGCCTCAATTAGCTTTTACTGTTTGAAACAATATAATTATGAAAAAGCTAAACAATCTCTGCTCACACTTTACAATAGTTCATTCATTTAAAAACTCCTTTCATTGATTTTCTCCTTTTCCTAGGAAAAGCAACAAGCAGCAGGATTTTGTGACAGAAGAAGGAAGCCGACGAAACAGGAGAAACCAAGAAAAAATAACCCACTTTTAGATTAATCGAAACCATTTACAAGTTCCAAGAACAGCAAAGAGGTGAAACCAAAGGTGGTCTTCCCCTTTGTTACAAGTACGGCAATTGATGATTGATATGTTCTGATAAAAAGAACCTCAAAACTTCAATTTACAATAATGTAATTTTTCAATATTGTTACCGCACCGGTTCGTCAACTCGTTCAGTGTTCGCAATTTTTTATTGATTGTTTTGTGTTGTGAGCTACCCACGTAGTTAGTGCTTTACAATAAGTTGCGCAAGCACAAATCGCCGTCATTATTATGAGGATAATCGTATTATTACCATTATCATGATCGTAATAACATTGAAAATTTGAGAGAGAACCACCCAGAGAGAAGGAGAGAGACAGACAAGACAAGGAGTACGAATACAATACTGAATTGCAAGCAAAACAAGAAGATCAACTACTACCGGCAACCTAATACCATTTTGCTGAGATTTTTTTGTGTGTAAGCTTACGTTACATCCCTAAGAGTGGGTGGACAAGTGGACACTCAAACAGGAAAAAACACAAATGTTTGAATGAACTTATCTGCAAACTCAATCAAAAGAGTCACCGGAGCCAGCAATATCAGTTTACGACCTGAATGTGATAATATATGCATGCCCATGCTAAATAGTATAAACTACACGTGTTTTTTCTTTCATGAAAACTATTTTATGCACATATTAGCGAAATAATAACAGCACGACGAAAAACAATCATGTATTGTTTTGGAGGTGCGGGAGCAGGAGCAGTGTCGCGAACGTGACTACTCTTTTCATGAAAAAAAATCGTAAACAATAGCAAAAAGGGAATAAAAAAGTGTTAAGTGTGCCTTTTTCTTCTTTTCTGGCCATCAGTAGTAGTAGTAGTATTTTTCCTGCAAAAAAAGAAGGAAATTTGTGTTGGTTTTTTGCATTATGTACAAAATATTATTGCTATTACGTGTGGTGAAAAAACAATGATGACGATGATCATGACAAAAGATTAGGAGAATGGGATGACAAAAAGGAAAATTACTCAAGTGAAACAATAAAAAACGGTCGGGTGAAAAGAAAGAAGCATTAAATAAAATCAAAAGAAAACCACAAAATACATAATCGCAGAGAGCAGGCCTCCAGCAAAGGGAAGCATAAGAGAACGTCACGAGGAAAGCTGGCTCATGTTCAGAGAAACTCATAAAGCCGATCCAAAATAAAATCCACTACAAAGGAAAAACGCTAGCCACCAAATCTACAGCCACTACTACTGGCTTGTCTTGCCTCCTGTTTGTAAAAAACCGTAACACAAACCAAGTCGTAAAAATTATCACTCTACCTTGCAGAGAAGAAGAAAAATCACGGAATTCGAATAATATATTATTTCTAATCACCATTATTATCGCATTGACAGGAACGACGACAAGGGAAAAAGGCATAAAAAGGATTAATGCAAATCATAAATGTCTATTGAAATGTCATTTGTCTTTCTTCATGATTTTCATCGCTCAGAAAGAAAGACGACGACTCCATCAACCACAGGATGATTACTGTGTGTTGTAAACTGAACATATACAGCTAATTGCAAATCCATAAACTTCCCTGAGGACTCACACAGAAGACACAAACACAAGAGAAGATTATTATTTTTTATTTCCCCGATGCCAAAAATGGAACGACGAGCGTATTTGGTGCCTTCGTCACAACAGAACGGTAGTTCATCAACCATGACTAGTTCCCAGCAACAGCAGTACCGTGTGACAAATTCATTTATCCCCACAACGTCAACATCGCATCACGGTCATCATCCGCATTCAATGTCCTCCTCGACTTCAACGTTTCATCCCCCTCCGCATCATCATCACAGTAACAACAATACTATGAGCAAACAACAGCAGCAGCAAGTTCCAAATTATTACGGGACAACAGGCACCGCAAACAATGCTGCCACAGCTCAAACGGGAATAGTCCGACTTGGAGGTGGTTCTCAAGCAGCAGCTGCCGATGCATCTGCCATGGCGTACAATACGGGTAATTACCACCACCCACAACAACAGCAACAGCAGCAACAAAGAACTCTAACAAAATCATATTCCGCATCTCATCATCTTCAGCAGCAGCAATCATCCCATTATGGGATGACTGGTCAAGTTAATGGCAATAATAACGTCAGTCATCATGGCCATCATCAAGGCACCTATTACGGAAATATGACTTCATCCCAATCTGCTCAGCAACTAGTGGCCAATGGCCATCCCCATAATGTGCATAATGGGAGCAGTAATCATCATCCAATTCTCACCTATAAAAATTCCAATGGGGATACAATTGGCAATAATGCCAGTCGATCCCATGTTCCGGTGGGACATCATGTGCAGCAGGTACAATCACAATACTCCGTTCCCCCACCTTCTCGTCAAGGGGATCATCATCCTCCACCCCCTCCCCCGCCACAACAAACCCAAAGTATGTACAGCGTCCCAGCACATCATCAGCAGCAAGGTCAAATACCAAGTTATGTAAGCCAACAACCCCCGCCTCCTCCCCCTCTGCAGCAACAACAATCCTTACCCAATGGCCATTCTGCGGCTTCACATTACAATGCTGCAAATTCCGCAGCAGCGGCAATGCTGGCACAAACGTACGGCTCACCCGAAACGGACGGACTTCCCCTTACTTTGGTAGAGTCTATGCGCACGCTCTTTGACATTTTGGACGACAGCAAACAAGGAAAAATCCGGTTAAGTGATATCGAGTCTCGATGGGAAATTGACAGCAACGGTCAACCCACCAGTGCCAATGGAAAGAGCTCAGCAGCCGAACCCCTCATTAAAATGGGTGTACTTGGTTATCTGCGCAAGGTCACTCCAGCGGATGGAATGCTAACTTTTGACCGGTTTTGTGCTGGCCTAAGACTAGCTCTTTTGACAAACAATGAAAATGATGAAGGAGGCTTTCTGCCTTCATCCGTGGCAGCCTTTCAACAGCATCATCAATCTAATCATAATCATCCACCCCAACAGCAAATCGGTCTTCCCACCATACCTCCTCCACCGCAGCAGCATCAATTTCAACAACAATTGCAGCAGTCGAGCCAGCAACAGCAACACCAAACATTCCAACAGCAAGTCCGTAACCTTGCTAGCAAATCCTCTTTGCCCATAGTACAAAGTAGCAACAATAACGCCAACAATACCCTTGCCTCGTCTCCACCAAGTAACAGCAACACAATGCAACGAATGTCCAAAATTCCCAGCTTGTCAGCAAGTCGTTTACCCATGCCCAGCGGCAATGGTGGGAGCAGTAGCAACAGCTCATCCAGCATTCCCACCTCCCCAAACTCCCGCATCGCTGCATTTAGCCCACAAACTCAAAGGGCAAATCCACAAGGCACCAGTGCTAGTAGTAGTGGCACCAGCAACAATACAAGCAGCGCTGAAAGTAGTCCTGTAGGCATAAACGGAGTTGGTCCTGCTTCCTCTTCCACTTATCCTGCAAAGTCAGCCTTGAAAAATTCAATTTCAGTTTCATCTGCAGCCGCTGCAGAAACAACCATTGCACTTGTGCATCAACAGCCACCACCAAATCCCAAACCAACTGCATCCTCCTCTGGAATCCCTTCGGGAGCCGGAGGCACTTTAAAAATGACCAAGCAGACTTCCGCCCCAGGGCTTCAATACTCCAGATACCAGCAGAAGAATAACAGCATGGATGATTTAAACGGAGGATTTCTCCCTGTTCATCCACATGCTCACCAGCCGCAAACGGCAGCGCTTCATCATCAAAATGCTCATCACGCTCATCATCCACATAATCGACCTCCATCCGCCCCGCTGTTGGATACGGACACGGATGAAAATCACGTACTGGACAATCATCATGGTCATCATCATCACAATCACAACGCAACTACTTCCCAGCAACAACAATCACACCTACAGCAGCATTTTCAACAACAAAGACTCTCGCAACCAACGCATCATCATGATACGTACTCCACAGGAAGAAGTGGAAAATACCACCATCATCATCATCACAACAGAGAACGAGCAAAAAGTCAAGATAGGGAGAGAGCAGAACATCATCACAATCACAAGGACGATGCGGGAAATAACCCCTCGGGGAATAATGGAGGGGCAAGTAAGAAAGTGAGCATTGTCACACCTCGGCATCGTACACTAAGCATGCCGCAGCTCCAATTAAACAAGTTAATTAAAAGCAAAAGCTCCTCGGCTGTGGTAAATTTTGAGGAATCATCACCACCCGAAAAGTTGAACAGTAGCACGGCATCGGCCCCACCGGGGGAACGAGAGACGGTCCAACAACCATCTCAAAATGGACATTCTCATCATGGCCATGGCCATCAAGGTAGTCGAATTGGCACGCTGAAAGGTAGCGCCATGAATGGGAGTAGTAGTAGCACTTCCAAGCTTTTTAATGGAGGGGTCTCTAAAAACGCGTCCAATAGTAGTCTACTGAAGTATGCGCATAACAATAATAGCAATAGTAACAACGGGAATAATAGCAGCGTTGCAAGCACTAACACTGCCAACAATAACGCCAACACCGCCAACACGGCTCCTAATAAAAATGAAATTGTAAACTCATCAACGACTGATGTGATTATGAAAGGTGACAAAGAGCTGCCACCACCTCCACCAAAACCGCCAAGAAATGCGACCAGTGGAGGAGTAAATGGCCCCGTGACGATATCTACAACTCTTATCACAAATGCCGTAATACATCAGGAACCTCCCTTGAGTGGCAGTAGCCAGGGAAGTGGTCACACGCAAACGACTGCAAGCACGATGACGTTAAGCAGTGGAGGAAGTACAGGAGGGGGTGGCAAGTTGAGTGAGATTCGGAACGCTTTACAGAGTTGGCAAAAGGGAATCTTGTCGACAGATAAAAAACCGGTGGAACAAACACTAAGCACCAACAGCGTGACCACAACAAATAGCTCAATCAATACGAACATTACTGCAAAGAGTGGGAGTGCTCTGCCAGCAAGTAATGAAAGTGGCAATGGTACGAAAAACAATGCAGAGGTTGTTGTGAATGGAGGCGGTGGGGGGAATGCGATTGTGGCTGTGAATAATGCAAAGAATACTGCTGGAAGCCAGCCAACTAATGGAACCACAGGGTAAACAAAAATGAGATTGCTGATTCTGTTCTCAATTGTGACTAAAACATAAATGATAAATAATTTTGCATGTTTTGTGAATCTTTGCAGGACTGAAGTTAAATTAAGAGCCGGTGGCTCCAAATCTAATGCCAAACGACGAGAAACACCGAGACGACACACGGTGCAAACTGGTATTGACTTTGCTACGCTGAAGCGGCTGAAGGTTAGTGAAACAAGTAATTAAGAGACAATGGCAACTTTCATTTATGGTTTATCAGAGTTTATTATTATTGAACATTACATTTTCATTGTTCAAGCAATTGGAGCAAGAGAGAGATGTGCTTCAGCAAGGAATGTCCTTCCTGGAAAAGGCACAACAGTGGTACGTAAAGCAACTGGAGACGGCGGATGAGCGAATCGGTTTGCTGAGCAAAGGAGCACCCATCACCGTAATAAACGAATAATAACTTATATTTTTATTAGTATTAATAAAAGTGCTAGGTCAAGTTTTAAATATTATCATTATGCTTTTTGCAGGACTACTGGAGTGAGTCTCACGAAGAAAGACTGAATCTCCTGGGCTGTCGGGTGTCGGAAGTGAACAGCTTGTTGTCCGCGCTGATGGATGGCTCGTCTCAACTTCCGGTCCATATGAACCTTCAAATCCCATCCCATTTGAGCTTAAGAACCATTACAAGACTTAAGGATCAGAACAGACAGCTAACACAAGAAGTTAGTGACTGTAGTCATCGAATCACCCAGCTAGAAACTGAAAAAGCTATGCTGCTGCGGCAACTTTTCCATCAGAAAAATAGCTCGCAGAGTGAAGAAACGGTGTACATGTAACAATCATTAGGCACTAGAAAATTCAATAGGCTTATGCAAAGTAATGCGGATTCGAATTTTATTTTGCGTGTTTTAACGTTTTCATTTTCGCTCACATTGTTCTGTCGTCTTCAGTTTTTGCGCAGTTTTTGTAACGGTAACATAATGTACATATTTAGTTTTGTAGATTTTTTAGTATGTGACAATGACAAAATGGACAAATATTTATTTATTCAAGAGGCTTAATTGTTAATTAAACTTTGATGTAATGTACATATGTCAGTTAGATTATGAAAAAGAAAGATTTCCCGAGTTTAGTTCAAGATGCAATGCAAGTTTTAATGGATACGTTAAGATGGACTAAGGATGTTGTTACCTCCTTCGCGTTAAATATTAAAATGTTAATACGGTAAAGCGCTTAAATAGAAAAGTTTATATGAATCAATCATTAAGAAGCAACTATATAATGTATAAATGCAGCCCACTGCTCAGACAATGCAGACCACAGTAATTATATACATGTACGGTGCAGATTTTGAAATAGTATTTATTTTGTAAGTATATTCATTTGTAAACGAATCCTATTAGTATAATATGGACACTCGAAAAACAATCAAATCCCAGTTTTGGTTACACGTAGAAAATAAATTATAGATGCAGAATATTTTATTTGTATATCTTGTTTTTAAAAATTACTTTATTTATGTTGATGTAAATTGTATGTTTACAGATTTATCTATATTTGTCGGTATTGTTATAATAAAAAGTAGGATTAAATGTTCCCTGAGCGGTAGACAAAAAACATTACATTATTTAAGGTGCCAAATCAATCAATAAAACAAAATACAATCATAACATAAAATGGTTTGTTAAATTAAATTATTAGCATAATATTATAATACTTTGCGAATCTGGACTAGATTTTATAAAAATGTACCTTTGGTTTTTATTCATATGAATCGATTGATTTTTGCATTGCACGTGCATGCTTATAATGCTTACAATAATACTAATGAAAATCCGTTAATACTTTATAAATAATTTACATATTGACCATGTTAGTACAATCCTATGGTAGGTTAAAATTCCTGCGACCTGCTTCTTGGTAAAAAATGTTTTAAACGTTCAGAAGGGAGATCATAGTGATTTTACAACCCCCGCATAAAATTAGGCAGACTTATTGTTGTTTGTTTGTTGACTTAATAATTATTTTCCCACTGTGCGTAGCATGGATCGTAGGAAGTTTTGTTCTCGTAGTCAAACTGTTGGTCCGTGGCGGTTGAAGTGTAGGGAATGTATGACGATGATGAGACAGGTTCTGAAAAGCCTAATTAAAAGGATGTCACATTACAAACTCATTTGGCAAACGACATATTATGCATAAAATAACTTTCACTTCATTGTCATTCATGATTAGGTAACTTATATTAACAAACTCTGAATTTTATAAGCCTTTACGGTGATCTTCTGTAACTACTTGGGAATTATAGTCAACACGGAACGGCGGATGAAAGGGCCACAGTATACGGTAAATAGGATTGGGTCCCAGAAAATCGCTCATGTTCTGAATACTAAATCGCTTTCGTCCTGGGCCCACCCGGTCAACTTTTCGGTGGGCATCCGCTGACGTCTGGCCTTGCATTGACGTGTAAACATAAAAGCCAAACACACCCCAAGCAGCCAGTTGACCAACGCTATTGATAGACGCTAGAAGTTGCGTCATTTGAAAATCGAAGAACATGACGTAGACCAAGCCCACCAGTTTGAACAAATACCACCATAAAGCCATTTCCTTAAAGTAGATCGAGTAGATGAACGAGCACACTGCGGAAATTGTTGTCCCACAGCCCAGATAGAACAGGAGACTTAAAAAGTTACTTTGATTTTCTTCGCCAATACAGCAGCCAGTGAACACGCAATGATGATCGCGGCGAAGAATACAGGTATTGCATGCGTAACAATGCCAGGTTCTTGGAGGGACAAAGACCTCACAAGCAGCACAAATATGCCAGTTGTGACCCTCGCCAAAAGGGTTGGGTTTAAAGTGTTCACCCAAGTGCTTCGCGGATTCTCGAACTTGGCACTCTGAATCCATAGATGTGACGGAGGAAGACATTGGCTTAACTACAGGTTGGAGCAGCATGCGATTTCGGATGGAGGAGTTGCGCTTACGAACAAGATACATATTGGCAAGGACGCCGGTAAGAATCCATGAGGTTAAAGCTCGGTACAAGAGGTGGACAATGTAGGGGTAGTCGGCGAAAAGTTGGGGGAGGACCTCAAAGGTTCCATAGTAGTATGTGAGGACGGCAGAGATTACGATGAAGACGAGGGCACATGTTTCGGCAACCTTTGTGGAAACGCGGTAGGTGCGTTCTGTGGCGAAATGGAATAAGAGAATTACATCCACTAACTTATAAAAGAAATACTGGAAAAATTAACTGGAGAGTATTCTGTTACCTTTTAACATAAACCTCCTTATTGGCTCTGTCCATTTTGTTAACAAACGCTTGCAGAACATGTTTGGTTCTTAATTTGATGCGATGTGGTATTTTCCAAAGATAAAACTGTCTGTTTATTATCGAGGGAGAAAAAGTTACTAATTGCAAGATATTGATACAAACGTGTTTGTTAAGGGATGTATGTATGATTAAATTCTCACCTATAGCTATTGTAACATTATTTTAAGCATTTCCTTTTTGAGCGCATAAAATATCTCTGGTCTATCTCCTCGGGTTGGTTTCAACACAAAACTGGAAGACCACTTCTCTTGCCACCTAGAAAATCGATACAAAACTGATTAATTATGCACCCATTTTGCCACTACGACGAAGAGGCGAGAGTGGCAGCAATCTCATTAACAGGTAACGAGTCTATACTTTCAAGTCACTCTTCAAACATCTTTTACACAAGTACCTCTTCCGCACTGACGAAAGGAAGTTGAAGTGGACAATTTTCTTTTTATTGCGACCTACATGTTTGCAGTGCTTTTACCGCGTTATAGTTATGAATCATTGTAATGGACGACATACGTACCTGGCTGCTGCCTGGAGTAATGCCTGCCTGATTGATTATTAGAGAAATGTTTTCCACTTTTGGGGAAATGTTTGCACACAGGCAATGTGTATACCGGTCACTTGAGTAAAAATGATTATTTTTGTACGAAATGTCAAGTATGGTCAAAGCAGCAGCCCAGCAAACCTACCACCGATAAAGTGTAATTCAATACCCTTTTCAGGTTTTATTTTTGACCATGATTAGTCAGTGGTTGGCAACGGTAAACTCTACTGAAAGTTGGTTATTTAGGATTTGCTGAGACAGGTGAAAATTTCCATGGTGTGTTTAATGTAGCAGCACAATGTTTGCCAAATGCCATCAACAGGAAATAATCTTGCCCATGTACAAGTACACGGCTCTCGCACATGTTGGTATATTCCTCACCTAAACCCTTTCCTTTTGTTCTTGATACAATGTTACATCTGCCAGACTCGCTCTTTTAATGTAATTCACCACTTACCGTATCAGTCATACTGACATTTTGCTTTAACGATATTGGTGTGAGTCAGAATAACTAAAACAACAAAGTTACACCTAACTTTATACCTGTTAAACTCTCGTATTGATTGAATGTCATATGCATTTACCAAGTTTCTTAGGTCGGCTTTTGGCTCAGCGTTGTCAAAAGGAAAGCCATTGCCCGAGGAAATAGGTCCTATAAAGGTAACATTATGGCCAACTACCAATTGTCATCATTGACTTTTACGAATACAATGAATACATATCAATTACGATTATGTCTTTCCAGTTTCTTCAAGCATCAGTACCTTTCTCGTCGTCTTCTAACGAATTACCGGGAAACTTGGACAGTTTCTTGACTGAAGTCAAAATGAGCCGTGCTCGTCGTTGGTTCGATAACCCATATCCGGATTATCAGGCTGGAGGGGGTGATGACAGAGTGAATCTGGAAAATATTCGGAGATTGGCTTTGGATAAAATGGAACAAGTTTTGGGAAAAGGGACCCAAAATGGCGATGGAGGAGTTTACGTTGGAGCCGTGGGTTGCACCTACATGGCTTTGCACGTTTTTGATAAACTGACTGAAGATGAAAAAAGGCGACTTTTGCCAGTGGCTATAAACGCCTATCAAATTCAGTCAATGTACTTTACCCAGAACCCGGGGGCAAGGTAAGAGTGTTGAGTTTTCAAGGAAGTTTCAGATGAAATAATGTGATTTTGTTTGAATATTCTGAAATTTTTCATTATGAAACTTTTGTATTTATTGATACATTTTTAGACAAGAAGAATGTCAATTTCTTCTCGGAAAGGCTGGTCATTACGCAGTAGGAGCAGTCCTGGGCAAATTTACAGGCAACCAGCAATTAACTGATGAGTGTCTTCACCGATATGTGGCTGCTGCAGACATTTGCAAACCGGTGGACTTCTTTCGCCATGGTGGGGATGAACTTTTTGTTGGTCGTGCTGGCTATCTCTGTGGGGCATTATGGCTTCAGCAAAAACTTGGTTACCAGCCTGTGCCTAAAGAGAGCCTTCGAGCGATTTGGAAAGCCATAGTAGAAAGTGGAAAGCGATACGCAAAGCAGCACAATAGTCCATGTCCATTGATGTACTCCTACTATGACACAGAGTATTTGGGTAAAGACTTGATTTGATACATAATTATGTATAGGAAACACTTGTTCAACACAACACAAGCATAATTCAACGCTTCCCAATTTCATTTCCAGGTGCTGCCCACGGATTATCAGCGATACTCCAAATGCTCATTTCATTTACAGCTTTTCTCCAAGAAAATTCTGAAGCTGCCAATTTAATTCGCACAACTATCGACTTTTATCTTTCACTGCAAGACTCAACTGGTAACTTTCCATGTGCGATGGATGAAACTGGAAGCAACGCTCGTAGACCAGATGACATGCTTGTACACTGGTGTCATGGGGCACCAGGTGCAATCTATTTATTCGCCAAAGCCTACTTGGTTTACAAGGAAGATAAATATTTACAAGCTTGCATTAAATGTGGAGATCTCATGTGGAGTAAAGGACTTCTACGAAAGGGTCCTGGAATATGTCATGGCGTGGCCGGAAATGGTTACGTGTTTCTAGTCATCAATCAATTACTGGAAGGCAGGGATCCAAAGCATTTGTACCGAGCAGGAAAGTTTGCAGAATTTCTGGAAACTCCACAGTTCCTGCAAGCCAGGCGACCCGATTGCCCATTTAGTTTGTACGAAGGCTGGGCTGGAACTGTTTGCTATCTGATGGACTTACTTCAGCCGGAAACTGCAGAATTTCCCTTCTTTAACTTGAACGTGTCTTACAATGGATAAGCAAGAAAACGTCTACAAATCTTCATTTATGAAAACGGTTATATGATTTTAACTAATGTTTCATAACATTTTGCATAAACTCGTCCCGATAATTTATTTTGGTTAATAATGTAGATTTTAAGGATGTATAATAAATCGGAATCTCGAAAAATTTACTAGTTTTTTATTGTACGCATTTGAAATTCTGAAATGGGTTGGTGCATAGTAGTTTTGTATTGCATTACTGGATAGAAATGTGAAAACTGTATATATTTCTTGGTGCAGTATAGATGGATCTGCTGTGCGTGCAAGTTATTTTGAGCTTTATCGTTTTTCCAAAACTCACAATCAATTTGGAGCAGGGGTCTCGAAATAAAAATGGGTAGATTACATTATGAAGCGTACATTTTCGTGTGATTTTCATTTTCATCTAGTTTTTTATTATTTTACCACAATTTTCTGTTTGAACTGCACAATAAAATCCCCGTTTAGGTGCAATGGATAACGAAAAATATCGTACTAAGCTGAAAAATATTTACTCCATGATATGATGTTCATGTTCCATTCATGAGAAGAAATTAAAGTTTTTCTTTCACTCAATTACCATAATCATGAGTTTTGTGATATGTTTTTGCCTAAACACCGAGACAGTGATACTGTATACACTAAACTTACCACTTGAAATAATATTTGAATTGGCTTTAGACAATAATGAAGGTCTGTCAAGTATGACTCAGAGCTATACTACCACACGAAATTCAGGATTTTCAAAGAAAAAACAAAAATGCAGGTTCTTCACTATTCAGTTAGTTATAGCCTCATAGGATAGCATAATACAACGGCATGAACGTATACACTTACACGTATATATGCATCATTTTCTTATAATATAATCATAGTGGTTCCGTTACAGGAGTCATAGAATGACTTACATTTCACTTACTAGTCAGTATGCACATTATATATATCGTTTTCATCACTGATCATTGTACATATCACGTAAATGTAATGTTTTGTAGTACACAGGCACCTTACAATTACACGCATGCAACCCAGAAAGCCAATTTCAGGGTTTTAAAAGTTGCTCTGGGTTGTAGCAGTCGAGTTTTTGCTATGCTCAGTTGAGGTTGAACTTGTGCTGATGTACTGTTAAATTTTACTTGACGTGTTGTCGTGTTTATAAGTTTGCGTGGAATTTACAACACATAGTTTTATCAAAATTTCTGTGAAACTTGTCAATTTTGAAAAATGCCTGTAAATCCCTTTGCTTTCCAACGTCTATTCCACGGGGTGACACAATTCTGCAACGAAAAATACGGCGAAAATGGCTACTCTATCAAATCGTACTCCATTGAAGCCCCGTGCGCCACGGGCGAAAATTTTCTTAGCGAGATCTATGCGATAAAGCTAGATGTCATTCGGAAATCGTCGAAAAATTGTACCGATAGTAATGTGGAAACCCACAAATTGATCGCAAAGTCCCAGCTTGTGGATGCAAAAAGTGACTCCGATGTACGGCGCTACGTTTTCAATTTAATTTTTACAAAGGAGCGTCTTTTTTACACGGAAGTTATTCAAAACATGGAAAAACTCCTTTTGGAAATGAACCATGAACAACCATGCCTCGCTCCAAAATTGCATACATTTTACACAGAGGGAGAAACGTATTCTTGCATGTTGCTGGAAAACTTGACGTCCGAAGGATTCTATACTCCAGAAACTCTGGGGGAAGGAGGCAAGCTCCACGAGTGTACTTCTATTATGAAGGCAATGGCGAGGATGCATGCCCTTTCTTTGGGTATGAACTTAACCATTTTTCACTCAGGCTACCTAGATATTTGATTTGTATTGATGCAAGATTTATGTTTTTGATATGCAATTCTATTACAACAGTGATGGAAGGACAATCTCAAGTTCCACTCCAAGAATCCCACCAAATATGTTCCACCGAATTTCTCCTGGATCCCGAAAGGGCCAAATCAATGGTGCCAATGACTCAAGGATCTTACGCTGGTCTGATCCAGCTAGCAGAAAAATATCGTCCCGACCTCGTCCCTTTTCTGAACAAACTGGAGCAAGAAGAAACTGTGTGGAAACGCGTTTCTAAATATGTCAAGCCTGACCAGTATTCATCATTCTCGTGTTTATGTCACGGGGATCCACGATTGAATAACATCTTTATAAACAAAGATGATATCAATTCGGTTCGGTTCATTGACTTTCAGGTGACGCGCTATGCATCTCCTCTGACGGACCTGCAATACGTTTTGAAAATGGGGGCAACTAAAGAGTTCCGTAAATTGCATACAGACGAGGTATTGCAAGCGTATCATACAGAATTTATGAGAATTATTAACGCATTCCCGGAAGTGAAACTTTTACCTGAAAAGGAAGCAGCAGTGAAAGCGTGGACACTGGAGAAAATGAAAGAAGAATACGAGGAGCTAACCATCTATGGGTTTCTGATTGGAATGACGCTCTTGCCACTTATACTACTAAGACCTGGAGATATTGACAAGGATCTCACGGAGATGGATAAGACCGAAAGAGACAGATTTTGGGAGTATGAAAGACAGCAAATGGTATTTGATTTGGGATGTAAGCGTGAAAATGTGAGGCAACGGTTGTTTGACATTTGTGAGGAAGCTATCGCTGTAACTAACAAGTTGGCAAACTAGTATGTTTTTAGGGAATTGTACAAATTAGAATTGCTTGTTTAAGGTTATCAACAGTTCAAATATTGTGCCCATTGATGTTTACCTTTTACTATTCTTACATTGATTTTACATTTGGACATTAGACTGGTACAGGCCAGTTGTTTTAATTAATAATTCAAACTTAAAACCGTATTAATATTACTATATATAAGGGGCATTGTGAGAATCTATTATGAAAGTTTGTATTATTGATATTGCTCTAGGTATAGAGTTTCGTATCTGTTATAGGTACAACTTTTCAATCTTCATTAAATAAAAATCCCAGTTTTACTTTATCTGCTGTTTCACTTTGTACAAAAAAAGTTAGATTTAATCCAATATACAAGCTTGAAAACATCTAGTGCATTAATAAAGTCTCTCTTCCACCTTTTCCTATTTCCGGATGCATACACTTCACTGGTTCCAATCAAGCCTCCATCCGTTCCCTACAACAGCATATGAAATAATAAAGACGCCAAATACTGCTGGCTCGTGAAAGATTTTTAACTTCTGGAGAAAGTGTTAGTTTTTCAATAAAGCTGCTCCTGTCGTGGAGCATCATTATAAGACTTTTTTTAAAGTCACGGATACAATCATTGACACTTTTTCTTCTGTTTTTCTTCCGTTCTGAAAAATGTTATAATATACTAAAGCTACACTGGATTTTCTAGTCCAGTGTTAGCATCCATCTCGGTAGTGTGAGCAAAGATACAAAGAGAAAGCTACCACTTTCCCAACTTTTCCAAGCATTGCCACCACCGCGAGAGAGATCCGTTTTCGCACCCTAATTTAATCTCAACTTTTAATCCATTTAGATAGTGAGAGAATCCAATTTCCACCCTGCCAGCTAGTCAGCCTCATTCCTCTCTCCCAATACTTTACACCCACTTTCCAGAATAAATTCTTCTTTTACTTTTTCCAGAAGGACGAATACGTTAAAAACCAAAGCCTTTTCCCCACCAACACAACTCTGAGGAATGCAGCATCTTTTTATCCTTCTTTATAATATGTACCTTGTACAAAACTCCTTAAAGTTGGAAAAACTTTCTGGCTTCCCCATAACCAAAAGTTGCCATTCCCAAACTAAACAGAAAATCTCTGGAAAAATATCACTGATGAAAATGTGTGTCGCGGTCCCATTCCACATTAAATGGTAATGATCATACACACGCAGCGCTATGTTCATTCTTAGCCTTATCTTCTCAAGATTCTGTCGTCGCACCAGATGTGCTCACACTACTACTGGATCAAAAACAAACTGGAACAAGAAATGACGCTTTTTTGCTCAATATCAGCTTGTGACATGCCCATGCTATTCCATAAAAAGATACCATATTAAACACTGTCTTTTTCTTTGTCAATAGCTTACATTTAGAGAAAACAGGTAGGTTGCATATAACAAGTATAATGTATAACGTTGCTAGATAATCTCAGAATGATTTCCATGTAATTCAGTTTCCTTCCGTTTCCCATTCCCATAAAATAAAATGTATGCGTGCTCATGCATTATGTGTGTTCCTCCAACCATTATTCCAGCCTCTTTGCAATTTGATTCCCTATCAAATGCGTATTTTATGTATTCACTATGATTTCTATTTCCAGCAAGCAAGCGTCATCCTGATGATCATGATATGATCATCACCGTCATTGAACACACACCATGTCATCGACATCATCATCATTATTCTCCATTCAAGTTGGGAATAAATCCAAGAAGAGGAAGGAAGAAAAAAGAGAAAACCGATCTGCCCATCTTCTTGATCCGCGATGCATAGCGTAAACATTATTATTCCAATTTGAACGAGTATTTTTGTCCGTATAGATAGTCAATGTAGCATTTCTGTGTATCTAGAAACATAGATGTCCTGCATATTTTATGGATCACCGAAGACGCCAACCTTAGGGAATTTTTTTCCTAGGGAAATTCTCGTCTCAATTCCAGCTGCTTTTATTCCTCTCGGAATACACAACACGACAAGGCTGATGGCAGCTCAATACATAAAAAAGCATTATAGATTATAGACTACTACCAATACCAATGCTACTTATTCTTTAGTAAACTGGCAGTTTGTTGTTGTTGTCGATATCGTTCTTCCAGTTTCCTCTCTGTTTCTTTTCCTTTTATCTCTTGTTCTTCAAAAACACAACAATGTAATAGTTGCTATCTTTCCAGGGGAGATAATATGCATGATTCTCAATTCTTCTTCACAGGGAAAGTATTCATCCGTATTCTTTTCCATTTTCCCTCCGGCTTAGACTAAACGTTTATACTTGATCCGGGCTATGAACTGCTGTATGGAATAGGTTATCAATTTCGAAAGTACAAAAAATATCTTTCAAGTTTGCAAAATGTCGCCAACGACGCTGGCAATGTAGCATAAAGGCTTTTCACTCAGGGAATGGAAAGTTGTAACAAATGTCACATACGTTTGCACTGATGGATTTTCACAAAGCTTTATTAACAATAGCAATAGAAGAAAACAAGAATTCCATGTAACAGAATCTGCTTAAAAGTGCCCGGTTTTTTTGCATATCGCTGCTCAATCTTTGTTTCTGGATTTAGTCCACTACTTTCTTGTTATCTTTCTCTTTTTGTAAAATGAATTTTTACTGATGGAAAGTAAAAACCTGATATAAAAGGAGAAAGCTGCCGCTGCTGGGTCTCACACCCACGACAAAATTGGTCAAAGTGAAATACACAAAATCCTCTTTTCCACTTTGTACAGTTCTTTCTTCTGCTTACATAGACACGAGAATAAAGTGGAGAAAAGAACTTTTGCCAAATAGCCGATCATGCTGAAGCTCGTTATTTAAACTTTTATACACACAGTACTATAGTTTATCCGGGTCATTTTGCATGAAGAAACTTTTATTTTAAACTTTATTTATACACAATGACAAAGTTTACATTTTTCCTCCTATGTTCAATCTCATCCTGATAATCTTCTTCAAATCTATGGAGCAAGAGGAGCACAAAGACAGTTTATCTGTCCATTACTATTTATTCTTCCCATAACTTATTTGCAGATTAAGGCCAGCAAGACATACCTATCTATAAAGCTATAGGTAGCTAGCTACTTAATGGAACAATAGGATAGAATGAAAAAAATGTGTTGTCGTTCTAAGAATTACACAGCTTTTGTACCTGTCTCCTTTTTAAAACTGCGTTATACGTTTTGTCCATGGGATTGATGTGCACAAGTCGCTACAGGATGTTTATCCAGGTTTTTTATTTGGAGAGTAGGCTACAAAGAAAAATGTGTTTTCACCTGTGGTAAGTATCTACTCTATTTAGAACCGCAATTTCATTCTTTGAGATAGTTCTTGCGAAAACCAATTTTTCTGGAAGTATCTTCAGCAAGCAATAAATATACAAATAAAAGTACATCATATATGATGTGATATTATAGTTTTTACTTTTTTATGCTGTATTATTAGTATTAACACAATATCACATTAGTACATTACAAAATATTAGGTATGACTAAAATACTAAGACAAGTAACAATTAGAGTCGAGTGTCACTGTATTGTCTTTTGTAAGGCACTAAATTAGAAATGCGAAAACAAAAATGGTGATGGCCAATCCCTTTGCAAATAGCTGTATGGGAAATACACGTAGTTCGATTAGAAAAACTGCATGTGTTTTGCAATACTTCATCGATATTCAGTACACCACACAGCTTTCGATTAAAGATTTATTTTTGAAAGCCACACCTGCTACCTGTTATTAATTTTTTCTCCTTGACAAAAGGCAAATTTCGCATACATTAACGTGACATTTTTAGAACCTTCCCATCTATTTTAATATTATGTCTACTCGCAATTTGTACCATTAAAATATATGTTAGAGATGGGAAAAAGTGTATTAAACGTCACATGCTGCATCCAATATGCCACCATGATGAAATACGTCGTGTTATAATCAACGATAAAAGATTTTAGTCTGGATTGTAAAAAGGAGGTTGTTCCAAGCACAATTTTATCATACCATATCCTATGCAAAGTGAGTTCACATTCCGCATAAAAAATGTAATAAATTTTCTTTGTAGGCGAAATGAATATTCAATTGAAAAATTCAACGAAAACCTTAGGAAATTTTCCGTTCTCTTGTAGAGCAATAGAAGCCACTTAATAATATTCCACTATCTTTTTTCCAATATGGACATTCCATTGGAGTCATATTACATCGAAAAAAGTGCCATAAGGCTTCCAAGAGCTAGAATCACATAACATATAGGTAAGCAATACTTTGTAAGGAAATAAAATGCACTATGAGCACAAAAAAATGAAGGAGAAGGAACTCATTTTCTGAGATGCCTTTTAAGGTAGCATATGAAAAATTGTGAAAACTCTCTCATCTTGAGTTGATATCAAAAAGGGAAAAAAATAATCTTTTCCTGTTACGCAATATGATGGCAAAACACACACTTGTCTGTATTTTTTACATGCTGCTTGTATTATTTTGCAACGATCATAACGCAGCTTTTACAAGTGAAAGAGAAAGTTCATGCACCTGTTAGTCTAAATAGAAAGTAAAAGTCGGTATAATAAAAGCACTTTTCTATTCATTCCTCCATTTTCAGTTGCAATTACTGCAATTACAAACAAAAAGTGAAGCAGGTAATAAAACGAGAACTTTTTCATTTTCTCGTTTCCAATCTCTTGAAAACTTTTCATGTTGAAAGCAAAAATGGGTTTCAGCATCTCGGTTGATTCAATTCAATCAAATTTTTACCACTGACCGAAAAGCTCTCCGCCTTTGTTATATTTCCGGGTACACAAACAGCCGCACCCCAGGTCAGCAAAGTTCATTGAACCGAAATCATCAAACAAAGCTGATGATGGTAATACTATCCATTGGAATTTATAATTAAACTACAATTTCGCACTGTTTCCTCTCCTCTACTCGAAAAGAGGTGAAAAAATAGATTTCCCGCAAAGTTGGGTGGTAAAAGCTTGTGCTGAGAGGTAGCACAAAGGAACTTTGATTATAGCTTCCGTAGAACACAACAAAACCCTTCAGTTACATACCACTACTACGCACCGCATGAATCATTTTCGAGGGAATATCATAAAAGGAAGTCAGTAAAATGTACTTACGGCATGTGTTTGAAATTAAGTTGTGGTGATTGTGCGGGTACTACGTAGTATGTACAAAGGTTTTATGAAGAAAGGGAGAGTAATCAAAACACAAAATACTTATAGGTACAACTGGGGTTTGTTCTGTAGGTTTTGTTTTATGCACTGTCCAAAAACTACGGCCATTCCAACAACCCCCACAAAACAAAAGAAAAATATCTGTTAACAGGAAGAGGAACTGACTCATGGAGAAAGTTCACCAATTTTATCCACACTTGTGTTTTATTCATTACGTCTTTTCCAGTTTTCTCCCTTTCAATAAAACTATCATTGTATATATCAGACATCTTAGAGCAGAGGATATCAAAAGGAAAATGGGGATATCAAAAACTTAGCCAAGTTTACTTTCAGAGCATTAAATTTTAAGTAGAACGTGCATAATTTTTAAATATTACACTTACACGCTGCACGCTTTATAATAAATGTTCTTTTCTTATAGAAGCGCACTTATCCTTCAAGTTCCATTTGAACCTGTTATCGTCTTCATCTCTCCACGTAGTTCATCATAATTTTTAGAAGCTTCTTGTTGTGGTCAGTAAAACTTTTTCTCCTGATTATTATTTATGAAAGTGGCTCATACTTCATAAACTAGACACCAGGCTGTGGATGCAGAGGACGTGTGAAAAAAGTTTATTTTTCCTATGCACACTTGCGGCGTACTTTTTACGTCAGCTATTAACGCGATAGCGGGTAAGTCCATTGCGCCATAGTTTGTCTGAAAAGTCAGCTTACACTTGAGCAATGAAAAGCAGAAGGGGTCCAGGTCAAAAAGGAATGAAGAGTTGCTTTTTATCTGAATTATCCATACATTCAAACTTGCTTACTTCTGTACCGATGAGAAGCTAGTCATGATAGAAGCCGGTATTTGTTGAAGAAGCTTACGATAGTAGAGTGTTACATAATACTACCTTGTTATATAAGCATTTGAGTATCAACGAACACAGTAATGAAAAAATCGAGAAGAAAACTTTTTCCTCCTCCCTTAACAGCCACTACCACTTCATTCTTTTGGTTGCCACCAGACTTTTTCCTCCTGGTTTTCAACAACTTTTCCCCCACTTTTTTCTACTTTGGTTTTAGTGGAAAGAAAGTACCCTCCGAGAAAAGTAACTAAAGCCGTTTGAACTTGCTCCAGCTTTTTACTCGTTTTAGTAAAAAAAAGTGTAGAAAAAGAAAGCTAAGAAGAAAAACAGCGAAAAAATAAAGTTTTGTTGGGAACCCACACGCTGCTGCTGCTGCTGCACTATCCCATCTCATATCACCCTGCTATATTCTCATTGTCGCCAGCATCAGTATCCTCACGCCCCAACACCACCACCACACCACGGGTGTCAAGCCAAGCTGAAGATAAGCTCCAAAACACGCATTCTTCTTTACACACAAACAGAATAGTACAAATACCAGGCAGAAAAAAATCGGCTTCAGCTGGCTGATCTGTTGGAGACAAAAGTCTCAAAGATGATTGGCAAAGGATGTTTGTTGTTGCAGAGGAAAGAAAGAAAAAACATGGTTTTGTATGTATCCATCTTTTGCTCTATGTTTAGCTCAAAAGTTGTCGGTTTAGACGTTTGGGATGAATGATGCTGAATGCTGCTGACTCTTTAAGGAAATCCTCTCATAAATACTTCCAACATTGTAGTAACTATTTCCTATGGAGTTACTTTTTAGTACTACTTGTTGTATAATATACAATATACGCTTGATGTAAAGAGAGGGAGAAAGTAGCAGGCATGCAAGAGTAGATCATGCTGATGAGATGACGGTGCCGCTAAAAGTCTGCGTTTTTACTACGTAACTTTTCCATTTACGTATTTTCTCAGGGAATGAAAGTGAGAATAAGAGAAAAAAGATGAGAAACGCACCGACACCAAAAAGAAAAGTGTAGTGTATGAGTAAAAACGAAGTAACAACCTATAGTCACAAACACGTCGTTTCTGTCGCTCTTTTCCCTCCTTCGGTCTTCCCATTACACGCCGACTTTGACACTTTCACTTTGCCAATGTTCTCTTTGATAAGCTTGCATTTTTTCTTGGTTTTACAATACACGCACACATGGCGTGGTATAACACACATGTTCTTTTGTATGGCTTGTTGAAAAAATGTGAAACGCAAAAGTAAGTAGATGATGTAAGTTAAGTAAATGGGTAAAGCTGCTCAATGCTTATTTCGGATGAAATAAGTTGCCTTGAGTTTGAAAAGATGAGCCTAGAAAAAAAGTAAGTAAAAGTAAGTGCCGCCTGGAATGAGCCTAGTGGCACTATCCTACTTTTCAGAAAAAAAAGTAACAACAACTCAGCCATAAACTTACACTTGGGTATATGCATTTTTGCGTAGTAAAAGTCCATATGGTTGAAGTTAACATGTAAAACTGTTAGGAAATGAAAGTACATTGAAAAAAGTAAATGGATGTTGTTGATGCTGTTGTTATTTTACTTTATACACTAGAAAATGCTTTTACTTTAACACATACTTTTACACGCATTGCATTATGGTTTTTCCTTATTATATTCTTTTACGGTCGAAGAAACTTGTGTTTATGTTGTAGGTAGAATAAGTGTACAACGGAATAGTCATGAACATTTTTCTCTTTCTCCAATGTTTATTTACACTACAATTTACTTTTTTCTTGGCCATGTTTTTAAGGAAAAAGTAGTTCAGATCCATTCAGGACAATATACTTTTATGCACAATATGGTTTTCAGAATGAGTACAATCTTAAAGGAAATCCTAAGCAGTGTTGCAGGCAAGAAGAGGAAGGACTATATGTTTCCATTTTGATGTATACTTTTTATTTTATTTTACCGGCTTGTTTTAAAAACAAAAGTAAAGTGTTATTCTCTACTCAGCAGAGCCTTTTCCTTTGTTTCGTCCCATTTTACATTTTCATGCATATATTTTTGGGGAATAAGAAGGACAGCATAAAAGAAACAAGTCGGTTTTTTCTATTTATCGTTTGTTTTCTAAAATATGTAAATGTTTTATGGACGTGTACGCGTTGCGTATGGGAAAAGAAACCAATGAGGAATTGGAAAATTGGCTTTAGACTTTTGAGATAGGAGATGAGAAAACAATCGTAAATTTTTGTGGCTATTGCTAGCACTTCAATGTTTATTCAATACAATATACCAACAGCAGCAATAGTAAAGTTGCTCAACGTCCATTGAATATTGTTACTGTTTCTCAAGAAGTCTACTTTCATTTTTTACAACCATTTTTCACCACCATTTTTCAGCTAAATTTGAAAGTAAACACATGACAAGAGCAAGATTACTTTTCTATAAAGAACACTTGTAAAAAGTCATGTGCAACCGGTGAAAGCCTGTAAAACTGGTACTGGCAGCTGCGGATATAAATGGACTGGCTGTCAATGTTTTTTCCAGGAGAAACATTTGACGAAATGTTTCCGTCAGTCAAGTATTGTACAAACTTGAGGCAAATGTTAAGACTACTTATTTCAGCCAGCATTGTTTCATCTCTATGACCTTTGTTTTATGATCTTCATCTTGTCTGTGTAAAGCTTTAAAGCTAAGAAGATGGAGTCAGCAAAGTAGTCAATGCAGCGAAACAAACGAAGCAACTTTTTGTGATCTGGAAAAGAAACGTCGTTGAATCATCATTCATTCATTCAGCTTTTCTACTTACCCTCCACTTCCAAGAAAAATGCATTACTTTAGGTATGTTACTGTTTAGTATATTTTTACACTGTTACCAGTACAGTTTTCACTTTTCTTCTTTTCGTGGATCATCTCTTTCTTTGTCTTGTAGAAAGTCGGTTTTTTCTTCTGCTTTGATGATCGGGATGATCATTCTTCCGAATTTTTCCCTGGAAAATTCCCTCGTCGGGTGTATAACTCATATCGACAAACTCACCAAGGGCTCAGTTGGCTTTCTCCATTTCATTAGAGCAGAGTGGTAGAAGGTACACCAGTGCTCACATCAGCACGCTGGGGTGTGTGGATTTACAAAGAAACAAAAAACTAACACTAGTTCCTGCTATATTCTTGATCTTTCACTCTGCACGTTTCATCATCATCAACCTTTACAGAAGGCATATGTATAACATTATATATATTTTAGCTATGGAATAGTAAATATTCGTTTGCATACATGATACATCCACGAGCGCTCATTTTTCTTGCGTGAAGTGAAAAGTGAAAGAGAAACGAATGAAATGAATATGAAAAAGAGAAACTGGAGAAGAAAACTATGTTACACAAACCATTATTTTCTCCGGTGATACGTCCAATTTTTCCTGTAGAGATATCTCTAGAGAAAATTTCAACTTGAACTGCTTCCCTGAAAGAAAATATAAACTTTAAACCCGGCCTCAATCTCCTCAAGAGGAATATCATTCTAAAAAAGGAATAGATACAAATACCATCTTTATTTAGAACACTAAATGCCTTTGACTTTTGAACTTACTTCTTAAACAGTAAGCACCAAGAACGTTGGGTTGGTCTTCTGTTTCTACTTTTAAGAAATTTTTTGCTCTTGTAAAATTCACGTTCCATGTGTACAAGCAGCTAAGCAGCAGCAAGTGATATCATATTGCAGGAGCATGGCTGAATTCCTTAGTCAATTCATTGCTTGTTTTGCTTGCTTTCTCAGGCATGCTATTACTTTTTTTGCTTTCTTAGCTTGACTTATTATGAAAGTGATGAAGAAGAGGAAAAGGATATAACTCCTGGAGCAGCAGCAGCAGGACAGAAAAATCCAGGGAGTTCTTCATAATAATAATATGTGGGGTACATTAAAAGATAAAATATTGCAGGGGATATAGAGCATATCTGGTTTTATATCTTAAGAGCTTTATATCAGTTTTATGAAAGAGCCAACGGCGGGGCATTGACTAAAAAGAAAGCATTTTTGTGCCGGTTATTAAATAGATTCATTCCTGAATCATGCTGTCTCCCTGTGATATCCAGAAAGTATCTTAATGCCTACGCACAGTATATAACTAGAGGCACCCCCATAAAACAGGAGAGACGCAGGTACCCAGCACCTAAACTCAATTCTAAGGCTTCTATCAGAACTAGAGCAAATTATACAAAAATATAAAATATACTCCAAGAACATCCCTCTTTTCTTTTTGCGCGTCTCTAACATCCATCTTCCTCCGTACAAAAATGAGGTAGAAAAATCCATTTTTAAAAAAGAGCAAAAATACTGCAGTCTGTGCTATTATAGCGTACATGACGCATTTATATAAAGCATCTGGTGGCGGTGCTGAGCTTTTTGGAGTTCGCTTTATACGTATCAACTTAAACGAGGAAAGAGTCTCATTTTCCTTTTTTGTTTCAAAAGAGTGGAGTTACAAGAATACTATAAAAATAATACAAGTGCCTATTCTCCGCTTATGTGTATATAGGTATACTTTAAAAAGCTCCTCTTATCTGCTAACTGCTACATGCGCAATAACAATAAGTGGTTAACTAGTTAGTTACAAAAGCCAGCCTGGGACGTCATATCATCAGAAAGAAGAAAACACAAAACACAGCTGCACAAACCAGCGAAGGCATCATCATTCTTTGCCTTAAGGTATTACACGAAACTACTATCATGATGGAGTAAGTCTGCAAGGTGACGACACCTGCAATCTTGACTTTTTCCTTTATTTCTTAGTCTTTGGCTCTAGTCACTACCACTAAAAATAAAGACAGGTCGGGTCTGTTGGGTGATCCCGGCACAATTATGATTATGAAGCGAGTCTCGACATACAAAATTTGAAGTATATATATATTGTTTACCTATTATTATTTAGACACATATAAATGCATAGGTACATATATTTTCTTCAGAGACCATCATTTCATCATGTGTGCCCACTTGAAAAGAATGTATTATCATGTTGAGCATGCATGCCATGGCGTCCTCCTCTTGTGCCTTGCTTAGTTTTTTGTTTAAAAAATGCTCTGGGCCAGCCATAGTATCATTTGTCTTGACCTTATTTGGTACTGACCTTTTGTTTTTTATTCCTTTAACAAAGTAGTCCGTTTACACATAAGGCGTATGCGTTTTGGCCCGAGTGTAAATTGGGAAAATGTGTGTGTGGATTTTATACAGTCGTGGTTCTAGATGTGGGCAATATGTAAAGCTTTGCGTTTAATGGAAGCTTGTGTCATTATGGCTTGAGAAAGGGCACATGGTATTTTTTCTGGCTTTTCTCGTGGTTAGTAGTCTCTTGTGAGCGAGAAAGAAAGGTAGGTAGGTATGTGTGCACAGAAACGTAATTTGAAATAAATTAGATGGGCTTACCAACATCAAAAGAAGAATAGCATGGTGTAAAGAAACAAGCGCATCTTCAACTGAAGTACCACAAGCAAGAATAGAAGATTTAAATGTACGGTAAAGTGGCTTAGCTAAAAAAATTACTCTTACATCCGAAAGATACGTCGTTTATATCAAAATATAAGCAGATAAACAGAAAATTGTGCTTTACTTTACTGAATGTTATTTCGTGTAATATGTTGCTAAATAAAATTGACGATGATGTCAATAGTAAATATTTTAGGTATGTATACAAAAAAATGTGCGTGGTAAGTCATAAGTAAATCGATTCATAAGTTTAAGCTATCTATGCAAATACTTTTAGCGATTGTGTAACTGAAATATTCAGCAGAGATATAAAAAATACATGATTTTAACAGCAACGCAGTAACGCAGCGGCATACTCGACTTAAACGGAGGAATTACCGATAAAAACGATGATCTCATATGTAATGAGATCCCATATTATCATTTTAAAAAAGATTTCAACTCTGTTCTCAGCATAATCACAGCAGAAAAAAACCAGTTTAGCTGGAGATGACGATTTTGCTCGTAATGTTATAAAGTCCTAATAAAGAATATATTTTTATGTAAAATTCCACTGAATATTTGAAACTAATAGTTGTGAACACATGAGCACTTGCACGATAATCAGGCATGCAAATTTATTTATGTCCTCAAAATGTATTTCTTTATGGGTTTCTCATTCTAACACCTTAAAACCGCTGCACCCAGATGTACGCAGTAATAGTCCATGTGTGGGAAGACAAGATGGAAAAAGATGTTTTAGGAAACTAGAAAAACATCACGATAGATTAAAATAATGGCATACCTCAACAGAAAATATCTTGCCTGCACGAACTCTTGTATTTTGCATAAATATTAAGAAGATCTCTTTACGTTAACATTTATTTTTTTATTCCAAGTTGAATTCCCTCAGACGATCAGCAGGTGTGTAGGCCAGAATGTGATGTTGCAACATTTTTAACGTAATTTGGGTGGATTCCTTGCTGTTTCTCCTTCTAACGTCTTATGAACACTTGCACTTGTTCATCATCTTTTTTTATTAATTTTGTCGCTTTCCTAAATGTTAGAATGCTATGATGGGTAAGAATACACTTGTTGTGGAAATGTTTCTGTAAAAGACATTTTAAAAGCCAGTGGTAGTGGTGGTGGTTCCAAAGAGCACAGCAAGTGGCAGAGAAGACTTGAATGCAAGCAAATCATTTTAAGGCGTTTCCAACAAAAAAGAGAAACCTTTTTTATTGTAAGCGACAGCAACTCAAAAGCAACGAAAAACAGTCAGAAACAGGCATTTTCAATTCCACGGGCATGATGAGGATGATGATAGTTTTTTTTTTACCCAGAAACCACATTAGAATTCTACCTGAATGGTGAGCAACAAAGAATAAAAATAAGAAACAGCTTGTTCGAATACAAAAGGCATTACACAACGGAATCCCTTTACCCACCCGTATTAGTTGGAGATTGTCAGGCATAAAAAAGACTGTTGCTTGCTTGTAGTGCGAACATCATCATCACAAACTCATTTCAGATTCTATTAGGAAAGCCAACGTAAATGGGTCTCAACACAGAAACACAACTCTTAAGGCTGGACATTATTTTTTTCCTTTCTACTACGATAAATTCTATATATTCCTTTTAAAGCATCATTGCAAGCTTCAATCTTTCTTTGGTTATGCACCCAGCTTTTTTAATAATTGTTTACGTTTATATGCACCTCACAACAAGATCCATCCATCCGTCCAGATAATGCCAAAGGAAAATTCAATTGAAGTCATAACTCATTTACCCTTGTGTTTGAAAAAAACGGACATAGATCATTCAAAGAAACCCATCATATACCAAGAACAACAAAGAAAAAGAAGAGTCTCTCAAGAACGCTTTTTTCTTGTACATTTGGATTTATATGACCAGCAACGAAAATGCCATAACTAACTTAAACTTTTACTGTACTTTGCTCCTTGTACAGAATCTACAACCATCATCATCAAATGTGGAGGAACAAGTAAAGAATGCATATAATAAATATAACATTTTACATGCATAGTGGCAGAGCTTTTCTATTTGTGCTTGCGATACCTTGCAAGGCATAATATAATAATAGTGTGAAACGCCAGAAAGGAACTCTGAACAAGAAAAGGAGAAGCGAGTCAAAAGAGTGGAGAGCAGAAAAAAATGTGGATATACCAAGTTTCTGTTGGGCATCTTATGTCATTCCTGATCTGACTTCAGCCGGAGCAACACACGGTTCGTGGTTCGTTCCTGCACTTGCACACATGCCGCTGCTCTATATGCAGTTGAAAACGTATTTTGAGCATAATCTCTTGTCATTTTCTTGCCCTTCTTATGGTGAGCAAAATTACCAGTTTTTTTGTGTGACTCAACTCTTTCTGTAAAATCGTATAACTGTTTATCAAGGACCTTTTTGTTGTTGTCGTTGTTAATTTCATGCTGAGTGTTCTCAGTTTTTTTTTGTAAAAAAGGTCCGTGACTGACTATATATCCGTTTCACGCGTTGACAGATATACCGCTGTGAATTAAGCAACAGAAATGTAAAAACCTTGTGTTTCTCATCCAATTTAGGTATTTCTCTGGAAGGAAATCTGAACCGTTTTTTTGTTTTCGGAAAAGGAAAACATAAACACACCATTGTTTTAGTTTCTTCTTGCAAATAGGAAGAATTCCAAAACAAGAAGGGGAGATGTAAAATTTAACAACAAGCAGTGAATAAACAGCTTGAAAGGACAGTACATTTTTCCGTCCCGCTGTATAAGCTCGCGCTTTATTGCCTTTCTTCATTTAAATAATTAGAAATCTCTGACGGTTTTGGTGGCAGTGGAAAGTGCACTAATATAACTGGGTAGTGAAATGAAAAACGTCTTGAAAGCCAACAAGTCAGTTGCTTGCTTTTACCCGTATGTCATGTAAATCAGTGCGGAGGAAGCTTTTAGGCTTTACCCATCCAGGTATTTTATTAGACAGCAAACGAAAAAATTATAAACACTTTACACGAGTTTGCTATTAAAAGTGACATATAAAACTAGAAAAGAGCATCTTTAAACCCAAAGTGGATAGCAAATTTTGAGAGCTGAAACCTTGCAACATAACATTCAAAAGGGAAATCCCTGATCTTTGAGTTTATGCCAAGAATAAAAAACAAAAGGACTAATAAATTTTATCAAATCATAACACTAATAATATACTTTACATTTTGGCGCTTTGAATTCAAGATATTAGCCAACGTATTATAAAGTGCAACAAGCGCAAATTCAAATCAGTCAACAAAAAAGATCAGCTTCCTGGACATAACCGCACATCAATCAGAAAAAACAAAGAGAAAAAGAGGAAGCTAAAAGTGAAAAGTGCTCTTTACTGTTGTTTGTCCCGGCATTTGCGTTAGCGACTATATAGGCACCAACAAAGCCAACACAACATTACCGTCTTTTCTCTTTTGTTTTCCTAACAAAAAAGAGGAGAAACGGCAAAAAACAAGACACTGAGTGAGAACAGAAAAGAAAAAGAACAAAGAAAAAGGTGATAAACACTGGAACAGAGGGAAAGAAGAGAAAAAGGAAGGAATAGTTTTCCTTAACAAACTTTGTTGTTTCTTGGCGTGTGTTTTAGCAGGCGTTTCATTTTCCTCGTCCTCTACATTTTTTTGCTGCGTTTGCATTGCATGCACACGCACTTGTTGTTGTTTGCTCTTTTTTATTCCTTCACGAGACTTGACTAGTGCTTGGAGTTAGAGAAGAAAAGTAATAATAATAATATAATATAATAATAACAAAGAAAAGAAAAAAAACTCGCTCGTGTTTTCCTTTTTCGTTACTTAACTCGCCTTCCCTTTTCTGGTCTACTTTGCAATTTATCTTGCTTTTTATTTACTGGTTACAACACACTCCTGGTTATTATTATAGTTGTTGCAGTTTTCCTTGTTTTTACTAGCTGTGAAAAATAATATCCAGAGAAGCAAAGAAAAAACTGAAAATAGAAAGCAAGCCAAGAATAAAAACGAAAGGGCTGTCGTCTGCCTGGCTGGTGGTTGCCGTTATCGGCGTTTTTTGATTATACTCCCACTCCAAAACGACTTCTAAACTCGAAAGAGAACAAGGAACAACCAGTAAAGAAGATAATAGTAGTAGCTGCAGCAGCACAGGAAAGAATTTATCAAAAATGGAACAAAAGGGTGCATTCACCGTGGTAAGTAATAGAAATATGTTATTTTTTAGGTATATTTTTTTCGTTATCCTTCTGGTCTCATATGGAAAAGCCTCCATTCCCTATGCAATGTACATCACTCTCCATGATGTGAGGATGTTAGAATCGGTATATTGCCAATTTTTGGGTCATTCATGACTGTCATATAAATTGCGTTTTATTTAATATCAAAGGGCTCCTGAACAAATTTCATATGCTCGTTTGGGAGACACACAATGCATACCTAAAATCATAAAGGCATAAAGCATAATATGTCATGTTTTAGGATCATTCCAAGCAGGGCAATGAAATTTGGTAAAGAATGGAAAGGGTTACATATATATACTTTCATCATTGAATACGCTACAAGCTTGAGCAAACACCTTAATAGATTTTCTCTATGAATGAAATGAAAAGCACTCGTGTTTGCACTGATTTCCTTTCATTTTTTACCCCGAAAGAAAAAAAGTCAAACTCAATATTGGCTCCTGTCGTTGGCGTGTAGTGTGGCAAAAAACAGCACATTTCGTTACGTGTGAAACGAGCAAACAGCACACTTCATGCTTGTCAGTCAAGACATTTGGTGTGATGTAAAGTGCGAAACATGCAGGAAAAAAGCTAAAATTGATAAGCCATTATATCACAGAGTACAGGACGCACGCAGAGTTCAAACAGATTTCACTCGGATTTATCGACCTAGTTCTCTCTATATAAAGCTAGATTAATCATTTTTAGAAGGTATTTCCACAGACTTTTTTGGCCATGTATGTTGACTTATCACATTGTAGATTATATACTGCGATCCCTTATATACTGTATATGCTGCATGCTTTCTAGCCTAACAGATTAGTGAAAGTTAAATAGCTTTTGTGTACAGTTTATTCATTTGTAAATAAATGGATTATAAAGAAAAAAGAATCTATATACATGATTAACTAATTCAAGATAATCAGAAACTCTACTGATAACAAAAAATAGCTGAATGGACTAGATTTTTTTGCTTCATAAATCCAAAAAGACTTAATACAATATGCAGCGCTTTCACTTTATTTCCAAACTTTATGTAACTTTGCTCCTTTGTAGCCCATCCATCTTCTTAGTTTTCACTTCCGTTATTCAATGACTACATGAATAGAAGAGCAGGAAAAGACAGACACGTCATCATTCTATAATGGGAGAAGAAAAGGCGCAAAAGCATAGCGCAACTTTTTCTGGAAACACTAATAACAATATGAGCGATGATAATGACGAAGCACACAGTCATCATCTCGTTCCATTCCATATGAATGATGACATGTTACTTACTTTCCCCTTTTTCATGCTTTCTTGTAAATGCTTTCCCTTACAACAGACAGAAAAGGCGACGTACTGAAAAGTGATTTTTGTTCCTTTTTCCTCCAAAGCTGCCAACTACCTCCGCTACTCATTAAAACTCTTGTTGCTGTTGTTTCCATGTTTCAAAGGGATGATGTCTATAGTGCGGCATTCTCTTTTTCAGACAGAACGGCAAAATATCCCATCCCCATCATCATATTCTCATCTCTTCATAACTAAAAGTTTTCTGCTTTTAAGCTGTGCGCAGTGAACAAGAACACGAAGAAGAAACAAGCAAACATTTTATGCTCACTTTTAATAATAATGATAAAGTAAAAAGTATAGAGAGGGAGATGCTCTCTTTAACGGAAAACTGCCAACCAACCAAAAACAAACCACCAACGAACTTCATATAACACCCGAAACAAACCACAACAGAAAGAGTTTGAAAGTTGTGGATAGGCAAGGTATATTAGGACAGGAATGCAGCTAAAACGTGATATAAGTGTGACGATGATGACGATACACAGTACAAAAGCGTGAAATATAAGAGATACTTCAGGTTCTCATATTTCATCCCATTTTATGTTTTACTAGATATAAACTATGTTCTCTGTTGATGCTGAACACGGTCTCTGTTTGGAATATTACCAAAAGAATAAAAGGTTCCTTCTAGCGTTCTTGGACGCATATCCGGAACGGTGAAAACTTATACAAAATATGAAGCATGTTTCCTTCCAAACAACAGTCATCAGCATATCATATATAGGTACACACATGTCATCATTACTGCTACAAGGAATATCCAGTTGTGCGTTGTGCGTGCGAACACTCGAAAAAGTGTGCCTGAGTGCAATTGAATAGAAGACAGGCAAAAGTCAAAAGAATCAATTCAAATTGTGTATTTTCCCACATTGGCTTTTCATGAGAAAGTAGCAAAACGTTGTCATCATTTCATGAAACAACGCCAACAAACTGTATTGGATACAATACATAACGCAAATGTAATTGGAAATGAGGGTTTGAAAGTAAGTAAAAGTAATGCTGCTGACTGAACTTTACTTGTTATTTTGATGCTCGAAGAGAGAATAATAGACATCATAAAATTACAATATAATCAGCTAGTCCTACGACTCGAGTTTTGTATCATCTTTCAGCTTCATAAATGTTCCGCAAAGTGAACGTATTTATGGAAAAATACAAAACTAGTGTGCAGGAGTAACTTGACTATACAAAGTCATGTAAGCAGAAAGTTGGAAACTTGATACCGCCGCTTTTCGCTACATTATAAGTTATAGCACTAATGATGACTAGATAACAAAACGAGCAAAGATGTGTGGGTGAGTGAATTGCGCAAATGTGGGAGTATAAAGTCAAACATATAGCGAGAATTTTAATAATACAAGAAGAAAACAAAACCCGATAAAATATTCATGTGCTACCAGTATTGAATTTAACTTTAAAATAGCTTTATGCTGGTTATATGATGTTCTAGTCTTTATTCATGACCTTTTCCGTCCGTACCATAGTATATTATTAGGTTGTCCTATGTTCTATTTGCGTATTATATTTGGTATCAAATAAAACATGAAAGCCAGCATAACAAAATGTTTAAAATGTTAACAAAGTTTCATTTCATATCAAGACTGTGCAAATAGGCGACTCCACACATCCATGAATGTTTCTTATAAATGGCTATCTAATATTTGCCGGGTTATTATGCACATGGAATGTAATGTGAAGATTTTGCGAATTCATAAGTTCAGCTTACCATACTATTATATCGATGACAAATTACTGACCTTTAAAACGATCAAATTGGTTCATTAAATTTGTCATAAAACATAATATATTGTTAATTTTAGGTGACTGTGCTTGGGTTGTATTTTATTTTTAAATGTGTCCATTTCCTTCCCGCTTCCCGAAGAAGAGATACACACACGCTTCCTGCCTCTAATAGTCACTCGAGAAAACGCAATTTGAGAGAAAGAAAAATGTGTTGCGCACTTCATTAGAAAACTGCTAAATATTTCATACCAGAAAAAAATTTAAGTGCATCCGGCATCCGGTGAATTTAAGCAGCCATTAAAAACTGCTCATTCCTTTATTTTTTCGAAAAAGCATGCTTGTCACATAAATTATCATTTAATATTGTTAAAGTACCAGAAAGAAAATAGCGGTACTCTTGCACCACCACTCGAAAGACAGTATAGAAAATGGTACAATAATAAATTATGATGTCTCTACTTTTAAAGGACATGAAATAAAGGTCTAGCCTGCTTATAACGTACGTTAAAATTCTTTGCTAATTGACTTTCAAACAGCCAAAAGCACTATTTAGTCCTTATGGCGCTATCAAATCGTAAGTGCACTCATACTCGCATTGCCGTCTAGAATTTCTCATTTTTTCGTCTCGACAAGCGAAAATAAAGATAAATCCTTTTTACATTTTATTTACATTCGACTTGGCCTGTCTTTGACTATACATGCTGCAACTGCCACTTTATCATCGTCATTTCAATTGAAGCAGACCCTTTTCAGCAAAACTATTTCTTGGAAATCTGATAAAATGATAATGCACCTAGTTTGCTGCCAGCATCAGCTCTTTTTCTCTTATCCATATCGCGACTCTTGTTCGAGACAAAGTACAATCGAATATAAATTGCAAAGGGAGTATGATGATGTGGTAATAACAATAATTGAGATAGAGACTTGAAACCTTTGAGATTTTGTCTTGTTAGAGCCTTGAGACTCCACTAGGTAATATAGTCATCAGTGCAACATGATCATGATCGTTATTCTTCCTTGCCTGGTACAATAGGACACTGTTGAAATGCTAATGATCACCATACGATCTGTTATTATTATGGCTACCACTGTGGTAATATGAGGTGATAACCGAAAGGAAATTTTTCATCATCATATACCCAATATCACACACACGGCTCGATGGCTCTTGGTCTTGTCAAAAACTATGAAGCTCAATTTGACATTAATTACATGGTAGAAAAGGAGAATATACTGCACAACTTTTTATAAAAATTTATATATATACGCACACCACGGACGGAGCGCCAGACGGATGACTGCAATATATGTAGCTGCTCTTCTTAGTGACTGACTGGCTGGCTGCGGATTACACAAGAAAGGGGCATTTTTTTGCTTTGCCTTCTTATACCTTTTCTCTAAAAGAAAAGTTCTTTGTAACAAGCAGCATAAGTTTTATATTGTCCGCCTGCATTGCCTATAGTTAATAGGTATATGCATTTTCACACTTCTACCACCCGACCAAATATTTCACAGACAAAGACAGCAACTTCTGCAACATTACAGCTAATTTGCCTTTCTTATCTACCCAAACCCAACAAAGTTCACAAGGGCACAAGACTGGTGTGCACATTTATATTGTCGTAGTATCTCTATTGCTTCTTTTATTTTCACATAAACTGCAAGCTATGGGCTGTCTCCTTCTTGACAACAATACTATTATTATCGATACAATACCTAGTATCTGCTAGTGATACACTTGATCTACTCTGGCGTGCTTGCGCTGTACACTGTTACGTTTTATGCTACGTCTACTGTAACATGCGCCTTTTTTAGTATAAAATAGGTACTTATAATATAACAAAGACCTACCACCGGGACGGCAAGAAAACATTAACGCATTTGACTTTATTGTTTGCGATCCCAAAGTACCAGGCTGCCGCTGCGGTAAAGAATATTGAAGAGCTTTTGCTTTTCAAACCGTCATGCATGCATGATATATGGGTTTGATGGCAGTTTCAAAGAAACTCTTCCAGAAAAGTATATGCATTTGCATTTACGTAGCTTAGCTATAGCTAGCTGTAATAATGTTACACATACTACATAGGTAGTGTGGCTGCCTCCACATAATCTCATTTTTGTATCTGCAGTCTTCTGGGATTGTCCCTTTGGGAATCACTCATTTTTACCAAAAACACACACGCTGGCTCAAACACTATAAAGCAGAAATGCTCTACCACACACGCAGCCGGTTAAAGTTTTGCATTGCGTAAATCGTAAATATGTAATATTGGAAATTGATACACGAAGCATACCCAAAATGATATTTTTTGTTCCGAGGAAAATACAAGCTCCTCGTTATTTGTTACCATCAATATAAAATACCCAATTCGCATCAATATGAATTACCTCTCATGTTTCTTATCTGGTTTTCTTTTCTAATGGAGAAAGATAAATTGTATGTACCACAGAACGGACAATCAAGCAGTAAGAAAGTACGACTTGAGATATATCATAACCCAACAGTTAATTTTTTTGTACCTTAATCTTCTCGTAAAAAATGAAAACTGCCAAAAAAGCAGTTCGGATAGTTTATTTGTGTTCACTACGTCAAAGCAAAAATGCACTTTTTGTACTAGTCGTGCTCACGTGCAGTGAGCTCATCATCTTTTCTATCATTACAGTCATAAATGATCGTCATCATCATCAAAGGGCCACCAACGGAAGTCTTATACCATTCCAGTCCAGTAGATACAAAAGATGTACTCTACAATGACTTTATTTTCTCGACATTTTACTCATCGCCATCACTGAAAAAATTGAAGTTGTGCAAGTTTTATAAAAAATTTAGATGGTAAAGTGTAGCCCGTAATCGGCTTTTTGTGCGCCATGTACACTTTATTTTACTTCTGCATCCCCAATTGCTGCTACTTCTGTTTTTTTATTCCCTTTGAAATACAGGTCACCATTTTTATGGGCTAGCACAAAGTGAGGAAATGACTTTTTCTACACAGAGAATCCTTCTCTTTTATCTAACTTTATTCTTTTCTTCACGTTCTATATTCTTGCTAATGGTAATATACGAGCAAGCACTCTTTTTATTTCCTGTGTGGTATTATTACTACTAGTAGTGTTCTGTTTCCCCCTTTTTCTGCCTGTCTCATCTTTTAAAATTGTACCCATCATACCCGCCTGCTTTCTATCCACTTTCTCCTCTTCTCACCATCCTCAACTTTCTCTTTTGCTGCCATCAGTCAGCAAATGCACGTATATAATCCGGTCGTGAAATTGTGTCTAGGCAGTTGACAGGGTCTGATGCTTTTTGTAGGTAGACTGACCCGTATTTCACAGCAAGTTGTAAAGTACGACCGTGAAAAAATGTGAATCTAATAAAAACTTTGTAAAATGTGCATAAACACCTACATTATACCTTTTCTGTGTAGCTCTTCCCCTTCAATATTTTTTACTTAACTGGAAGCAGCAAAAACTTTTACTCCGGTTTCATTCTTTTAATACCCCAGCCAGAAATAAAAGGAAAGCAGAGACTCATTTCACCGACCTATAGCATATGCGAAAAGTATGGTAGGTTCAGCAGTGCACTAGTAAAGTACATATTATTGTCCTTAGGGAGTTTGCTTTTACACACGCAGACCGAGAAAGTTTTGATGCTTTGTTTGTTTTCAATTTGAATTACATAGTAATCTCAATCTCTCTCAGGCTCGAGTTCTGTCTTTCGTCAAGCTCAAGTTGAATGAGCCAGAGATCGATTCAGAGAGAATATGTACTGCTGTCATGAGTCGTGAATCCTATTGTAAAGATTGCTCGGAGTGTATGTTTAAGTCAAAGCCTAGAAAAAACGTGAATGAGAAAAGGTGAACACTAAAATTTCTTCTTTTCCGCTTTCTCTCAACCTCGTTATTCCGGTTGTCATCAAGAAGCTAAATAATTCCGTTCGTTTTTTGACTTTTCCGGATAATGTGATCTTCTGTTCTTCTTCCGTGTGTTTACCTATAAGGCATTATGGAACGCAGAAAATGGAATGAAAATGAAAGAAAATGTCCTTAGGGCCATGACTTTAGGTAGGCTTGTCTTTTTTTAAAACGTCTTTAAAAAGGTTTCCATTTTCTCTCTCAGTCACTCATTCTCAACTTTGAAAACAAATGAAAAAATAGTTTCTCAGAATTGGTGAGCATCCGGATGTCATAGTATAGTAGTCTAGTCTCCTTATAGTTACTATTAATACACCGTGTTATAATACAGTAGAAATTGGGAAGACTTCCTTGCTCATTCTCATTGTTTTTGCAAAGACGTGTGTATGTAAGGTAAACACGCACTTTCACCACCCTTCTGTACTTTACTTCTCAATGTCCTAAAAGAGAAAGCGAAAACCTTTTTCCTTCAAATCGAATCCTCTTCTTTCCCTGTAAGTACTTTTAGTTTGTTCCATTTTCAAAAGTCTACTATTCCATCAAGGCTCTCACATTTTGATCATCATCAACCTCCCATCTTTTCTTTTTCGTTTTGTAGTAATCATGAATAAAAGCACATATTCGGCCTTTTCTCACTATCCATTCTCATTTGTGTCCCTCAGTCCTTGTTGCTTACATATACGTCTACTGCATTGTTCTTGGCCACTACTGCAAAGAAAGGTTATTAATGCTTAGTGATTCTCATTAGCATGTGAATTACATTCATGACAATGGCAATGGGCTGGCCAAGCCACGCCATTTCCACGGCCGTGGTAAAGAAGATCATATTGCTTCTTTAAATTGTTGCCTATGCACGCTTTCTATATGGAATGCATGCATATACTTACTTGTAGGAAGCAGCAACAACAGCTCATCATTTTCTTTTCTCCTCTTATTTTTCCCATTATAGAAATTACTTGTGTAATAAGTCCTCTGTCTTTCCCACAGTTTCCTCCATTATTTCCATTCTTCTTCGAAGGGCTTTTTAGGAACAAGTCTTTCTTTTCAATACTGCTTTCTTTCTTCTCTCGCTTCCCTTCTCATACATGGCACTTGCACCCCCTCTCAAATCTTTTATTACTCACTTCCACTTCCACACTCATTATTTCGTTTATTATACAACTTTTTGATTACTCCTTGTAAAATATATGGGAAGAAATGAAGAAAAGAAGGAAACGAAGCAAGCTTTTAAAGAGGAATGGCTTGTAGAATTTTCAGCTTCTTTTTAAAAGAATGATAGTACAAAAACGTAGTGAATTGGTAAATGCAAAAAGTAATGATAGTGAAAGGAAACCGGAACTCAAAAGTTGTGCAGTTGTGTTTCATAACGACATTTTCTTATGTGTGGTTTTCCCATTGTCTGTGATGATGAAAAAACGGACAAATTTAGGATAATGTGCAATATAGACAAATTCAGAGGCGGGAGGCTGAATGGGATCGGATAAGAAAATGTAAAACTGCTTGTGAAAACGATGAGCATGTTTAGCAGTGATATTGTGCACACAACGTAATGTGCAAACTAAAAAGAAAATTCGGATTCCAGAGGGAATGCGAGTGACTTTAAAGAATCTTTTTTCTGTTCTCATGAGGGGCGAGGAAAGCGAAGCACAGCGAAAGAAAAGACTCGACAATACAATGTTAACTTTCACTGCGACTTTCTTATTTTTATTTCAAGGAGTCGTTTGGTACGATTTCTATGAGCCCAGAGCAAGCCTACACTGAAATACTGTGATGAGGTCGATGATAATAAAAGTAATAATAATCGTATTAAAACTGCCGTCGTTGTTTTCCACGGGAAAAAGTATGGGTTCATAATTTTTCGACGAAAAATCCAAATTTTCCACTAGTCTCAAGGAATCTTATAAAATTCCTTTGAACCAACATTATGGAAGATGCCATTTATTATTGTTATGATCGGGCAAATGTGTTTTAGCCTATGCTTTGTTAGTGTGTGTGCACGCACGGATGTGTTCTTTGAGAACATCACGAAAAAGTCTTCTTTCCTCATATGGCTACACAAGAACAAGAGTTTTATTCACATATTTTATAACTTTAATGGCTTTGTAACTTTTTGCAAAAATTGGATTAGTAGTAAGCTAACAGTATTTCCTCAAACTGAACCAAATAACGATAAATAAAGTTAAACCAAAAAGTTTATAGGGATGGCTCCCAGTTCTCAGAAGCAGGGATGTCAGTTAGTTGGCTCATAGTTTTTTTATATTTTGTATGAGATTACCCCATAATTTTGATTCAATCAAGGAATGAATCGTAAATTGCACACAATGTGAATATGACAAAACTAATATTAAAGTTTTGCAACTTGGCATTTGTATTCTCTAGTTATTTTAAGATGGCTGGGTAGCCTAGTGGCAAGGCGCTTGCATAGTTTGCGGATTGGCACTCGCGCTAACAGTACTTAGCTGGGCTGTTAACTGTACATGATTGTGTGAGGGTGTAGGGTTAAGCCACTGACCATATGGGATTTAGCGAGTGTGACCCGCACAGATAGTGAGATACTCAGGTTCGATTCCTGGCTCAGTCATAATTTTGCTCTTTTATCGACAAGTGGAAACGTTTTGAGCGAGAAAGTTATTTTATTGTTGTTAATTTAATTAAAATTTCCGGTTTAGTTTCTACACTAAAAATATTCTAGAGATCTTTGTTTCTTTTGTTGTGGTTTGTGGCATTTGAAATAACATCACAGAGATTCTCCGCTTTGTAATCGAAAAAAGACCATTCCTAAAGTAATTGGAATATATAATTGCTTTCAAAGAATCTTGCAATGTTTTGTGGAAATTCCAAAGATTTGTTTAATTTAGCTTTTCAAAAAGCAAAAAATCGCCAACCAAATGGCCTAGGTACATGAAAAGGAATGATAAAAACAAATAATATATGTAATAATATGCCTGGTGGAACATTCTCCATGTCCCATCGGACCACAGGGCACAAAGAAATTCCTTGCAAGCATCCATGTGTTATTTCTTTTTTGTCTCTTATCATTAGGTTTTTGTTCTTTTACCCAAAGCGCGTCTGGTATTTGAAAGAAATATGCATGTAATTGAGGAAGGAGCACCCCTCCAAAAACTCAGCTATGCAACGTATTCTACATATAGCTGATGTCCTTGTGTGTAAACACACATTTTTGTGCTCGTGTACATGCTTTCTTCCTGGTAGTTTGGTTGGCTGTAGTCATATTTAGATGTAGATAGGACACTTTTGTGGCATTGTGGCAATGAAAATACGTTAAAGTTATTATTATTGCACTCTTTTCCCGAGAAAATTCTCTTTTTCACACGCACGCATCGTCAACCCCCTATACGTACACATCAAGATGTTGCAATAATAGTAATAATAATGCGGCATCGTCATCATCTTGGATGAAAGCAAACATGAAACTGGCTTGGTGGCGTATGGGTCCTGTGGTGTGATGATCACCACAGTGTCGGAGGTTTTCTGATGCTGAAAAATAAGTGCTGCATGCATGATGGTGTGGTGGTGATGCTGGCATAAAAATCCCGAATTGGAATTGGAGGTAATAAGAATAAAGAAGAGTGGAGTGCGAGAAGAGGACAGAATATTATGGAAAATAGCAAGTCATAGAGGAGGAGGAGAAGAAGAAGAAGGAAGTACATCTTTACACGCCTTTATAATACTGCCCCGCATGTATATTATCATCGTACCTATATTATGTATATTGAATAGAAGAGATGAGGATGGAGTCATTTGAAAAAATTTGCATGATAGAAGCGTTCCGTTTTTACGTGTAAAAGGGTTTCTGTAAAAGCGAGTGGATATTATGTATATTGGCTATCCCATTTTGCGCTCTCTGGCTTTTCCTAGTCCAAAGTCTCAAGAAACTAAAGTGGCTTATTCTATTCTCCATTATTATCGCGATGATGATCGTCGTCATCGTCATCGTAGTTATCATCATCATTACTATTCTCTTTTAAGAAAGGCACAATAAGTCGTCTTAAAAACTCAAACACATTCTTTTCTTTTTGAAGGCAAAGAATATAGAGTGGTATGGTAAGAAAATGTTACGAAGAAGAAGCCCTCCATGTGAGAAGATGAGAGGAGTTCTAAGTTCTATTCGGAGAACCTGTTCTCTCCTCTCTTTCTTGATTTTTCCCCTTTTTGTACAATTCATAGAGATTGTTCAGTATGCATACAAGCGTGAAAGCATACTACTATGTGGTTGTAGTCTTGTAGTACTATTATTAGTGGTATTGGCACACAGCAATGTCGTCAATTGTATGCGAGCAAGACAACATTTTCCTCCGTAACGAAAAATTGAGCTTACAAAAACGGCTGGAATCACAAGAAAACTGGATTTTCTCTTATTTTCTCCTTTGATTTTCAGATTTTTTATGTAAATGCACCTAAAAGTGTTAGTAGAGTGCATAGTGACTTGCTTGAAGTGACGAAGAAAAGGGGAAAGAAATGTGTGTTTTAGAAAAGGGTGAAGTAAAGAAAGGGTGGAAGGAAGCCATCTGAATTTTTCCACTATTGAATAAAGAAGAAAAAGTATCTATAGCTTGCTTTAAGGAGGAAGTAAGTGTACGGAATTTAGATACATTGGCATTGCCAAAATGCATGTAGTTGCATGACGACAATCAGGTATCTATTTTAAAATCACTCTTGCGGGATCCAATTTCTGTAAAATCCCCGAACTAATTGGCTAACTGATCGGTTACAAAAATAGTTAGCAAAAATGTTCCATCTTAATCTGATTGCCCATACTTTTACTCATACAGACATATAAAATGCATGTACTATTTAAAATTCTGGAGCACCATTTTTACATTTTGAATACCACTTGCACTGACATTTTACGCATAGCAATGGATTTTAAATGGTGAAACAGTGGTCAGCAAAAAGCTAATAACATTACTAAAAATTAACTTTTTTACGAATTTTAAAATGCTAACATGATTGTAACAAAGCGTTCCACAATCGTAACATGGCAGAAGTTTCGAATTCGAAGCACATAGGATTCGAAGCACAAAATACTGCATAACTTTTCAAGAGTCCATGCTTTCGCCGGTATCTCGTCAAATGGGCTATAATATATTAACCAAATTGACAGTAGGTACAGGTTTTGTGATCCATTCATCAATCAATGATACCCTAATATATAGAGAAAATGCAACAAATCAATTTATGAATGAATTGCCTATTCTCTTTCCTCTTAACGTGTTTTAATTGTGGCACAGGAATTCCTTGTTTTTGCCTTCAAAGTTGCAAATAATTTTTTGTTGATTAGCCGTAGCTCTGCATCAGCTATTGCAGCTGGTAGAAATACGGATATCCGTTTCTTCGTTTTTGATTCTGTTTATGGATATGTGCGTTGAGCCAGAAGGAAAGAAACTTTATTATTGTAGCTCCTCATGAAAAGGAACGAAAATATGATATGTAAGTACAACATAAGACCAGCGATAAATCTCGGACAAAAAAGAAACATGACTGTGCTGATATGTAAATCAATATAATTTACTGCTTTTATGCATATGCATAAAGCATTGTTATTAGTACACAGCATTTTGCTTGCTGGCGTTGGTATCATGTTTCAGCAAACTTAGATTACTTTCAACATATACCTATATCATGTAATAGTTTATACTATACTATAAACTATAAAATTCTTATTATTGAACCTTGTAAGTACTTGCACTCAACAAAGCAATAAAGATTCGCAGTGAGTTTACTCTTTGCTGCTGGAAAATGATGGGCTAAATAGGGAGAAATTAAATATGCATGGAACAAGCAATTGAGTTAAGGCCATTTATAGTATTAGTTGTTAGTTTCCATTAAATATTATTGCTGCGTAGTTGAGTAATAAACAGAGCAGAGGGCCACGTGAGTGGACTTGACAATATATGTGCACTTAGATTTGTAGGAAGTAGAAGAAGGAAAAAGCACAAAAGACAAGAAGGGAGAAAAGGAAGCTCACGATTATTGTTATCATTATTACAAAATGCTCAAAGGGACTTTCTTCTTGGAAAAAACGCGGCAAGGGAATAGAAAAGAAGTAATAAGAAGAGTGGTGTAGTAATATGATAGGAGACTCGTTTATTTCAGGAGGAGGAAAAAGGCTTAAAAAAGAATAAAAAGAATTATATTCACGTAAAAGGTTCCTTTACCTATTCGTGTCTTTAGTTGTTGGCTGCATACACGTATGCATATACGAACCGTTTCAATGGGATTTGAAGAATGAATGACCTAATTGGTATAGAATTGTTATTAGATGATGTTGGAGTTGAAGGAAGGATATGAACGTAAAAGACGTCAAGGTACCTGTCTGTTATAGTGTCTCGTTTCACTATTCATTAACATTATATTATGTATGCTTGATCGCGTGCTCTGTGATAATTCAGTGATGCACTATTATATACTTCATATCATTTTACGATTTTCATCATAAAGGCACACGTTCAAAAGTCTCAAGAATCCGTGGGTAGTAATAATAGACTATGAAAATGCATGAGTCATGTAATCACAGTAACTAGATATTTTTACTCTCTTGTGTGGGCTTTGTATGTAAGTGTTGGCGTCTGTCTTTTGCTTAGGACGTTTGTTACGTTTTCCATAATTACGATTTTCTTCATGCCATGTCACTCTAAAAATACTAGAAAATCCGTTTGCCTTTTCTATTCCCTCAGCATGCAAGCCAACTAAAAACCATGTCAAGTGTCCTTCGGTAAATATTCATTCTCTAGTCATAAAACGCAGTCATACACAAACGCATTTTTATCCACTTCACAGTAAACATGTTGACCCTTTGCTCAAGAGCAGAAGGCTTTAATGCCTATTAAATAGGAACTTATAGACCCTTTCTACAGACCCCATAATTGTTATCCGTATCCTCACTATATACGTCTTGCTCCTAGCTTATAATATGCTAATGTCTCTGTCTTGTTCCTTGGTATGTACCTATACACCAACTACTGCAACAGTGAGCTTGTGTTGTGTGTGTCTTGTCACTTTTGACTGTCGCGTCTATCCATATCCATCCATCCATTGGCTCTAACTAACGACAAGAGTCTCAGTTCTTGATGATGATGACTCCTGTCTCGAGTGATCTTCGTGATATGATGAGTTACCTTTTTATGGTTATGTCTATGTCTTAAGAGATCCCAGCTCCGTTCTCAAGAAAGTCAGTGTATGGGTACAAAGAGGACGCAAAACTTTTCCCTACAACTTATCATTATCATCAACATCAGAGACAGGAGAAATAGCATCACCAACCAAAGCGTTTGCCCGTTATAGGCTCATCATATCATATGATTCCCTCATGGAATCATAAGCCATCAGCATCAAGATAGCGCGTATAAAATCATACTTTTTTAAAGCTTTTGCACGTTTTATACCTTATAACTTTTCAGTCTATTCCAACAATAGGTAGTTCGGAATTCCAGCACTTTTGCATTTGATGGCAATGGCATGCTCCTGCCACTCTTGTCTCCTTCCCGTTTGTTCCAAAAATGTGGCCAACATGCGATTGTATTATTAGCTTGCTTCTTCTTATCTGGCAGGACCATGCATGTTTTATACGCTTTATCGTGGCGTGTCATCTCATCTTCAAATATAAAATCTCTCTCCTCTCTGTATAAAAAGACAAGTACCAGCTACCTAAAAATTATACGTAATAGGTATAGCGCGTAATATCCATTCTATAACTAATGTAAAAATATATTATAGACAAAACGGGAAAAATGGGAAGGAAGGAAAAGGATATAATACTTTTGAGTGGCTTTACCCTCCGCTCCACGCACACTTGACTTTGGATCCTTTCTTTTAGTAGTATTAAAAGAGACCAGAGAAACAAACGGAGGTATGAAAAGCCACGTTCCTCTACTTTTCCCTTAAAACCTCTTGCTGCTCAGGTTGATTTTATTATTTGTATTTATCCTCTCCCTCACACACACAAAGATATAAAGATTACGTGCCCTTTTAACATTTTTTCTTGAATGAAAAGACAGTCAAAGAGGGAAAATAAGAAAGGGAAACAAAAATATATTGTGTAGCTTTTTGTCTCCTTTGTGCATAAAGATATTTTGAAAGCGTGAGTGAGCTCAATGATATTCCGCGTTTTTACGTTGCTGCTTTCACACGAAGAGCCACACACATGGCACACGCTTCTGTAAAAATGCTCTCCCACTTTCATTATTTTTAGGGCAAAAGCAGAGAAGGTATTAGAAAGAAAGGGAGAAAGGAAAGATGAGCATACCAAAATTGCCATTCCTCCTGTCTAATTTTTCATTTCTCTCTTTTCTTTCCCTTTTTCCCTGGTCGCATTTTATTAAAGTTGGGCTGTACGTGAGGGTGTAGGTACGTAACATCCCAATTTTCTGCGTATACGTTTTAGTGGCTATATTATTTATAATAAAAATTATGATAACGCGCGGTTCTCTTTCTGCTACCCTGGTCCGGACTGTTATTATTATTAAATCTAATATGGACGAATGGACGTAAAGTCTTTTCTTCTGCTACTGCACACATGTGTGTGCTGCTTGTTTTGGTATGTGCCCTTCATTGTCTATCGTATCTTTTGCTGCTGTCTTTTTTATTTCTTTGCTGCTTCCCTTTCTGGTGCTCAAGACTTATTCCGTCTGGTTTGCCACCGAAATAAAAGCCATACATATTTTCTTCTTATGTGGCTGTCAACATATTCCGTGAAAAGTGAAAAGAAGAAAAAGAAGGAAGGAAAAGGAAGTGGAAGAAGAGGAGTGGATGAAGGCGGAAGAAAGACATTGAACGCCAGCGACAATCGGTAATGGCACGTAATGCTTATGAATGAATGAAATGTTCTTAAAAACCGAGAAGAAAAGCACAAGAGAAGCTTATACGTGCTTTTTGCTAGAAAAAAAAACTACCGTTTTTTCGTAAAGCATACCTACCTATCTACCTACTTCAGAGTTTTTCTTATTTTCATGAAAAACACCGTTTTTTCTGCCTGTCTTTTTGTAAAGTGCTTCTTTTATTTATACGTAGATTTATATATACACACATGCACACTACGTACTTTAGGTAAAAATGTAAGTAGTTTTAGGGTGCAATATATGTACCTCAAAAGAACGACAAGACACTCACGCTGTTCCCACATACCATGTGCCTGATAAAAGCAAACAGAAAAGAAAATAAATACTGAAGAAAAAGAGATTTTCTCCTCCTGTCTATCTCTACACTACATAGTGCCTTTGTACTTTCAAGCATACAGAGAAAAGGTAAAGCAAGGTATGTATCTCCTTCTGTCTGTTTGTTTGCAAAAGGGATGTGAACGATATGTGAAGAGAAGTTTTTAAAAAACTAAGTATTTCTCGGCACCGTCCCATTCAGCCGTCTAACAAGCAAAACAAGCAAAAGAGCATTCTTTTTACTTTTCTGGTGAAGATACACGCGACGATAGACACATCGATATATATGCGGGGTGACATCCCATCCCTTTTCTTTTTTATTTCCCTACTCTTGCACTTTTTAAAAGAATTGCTCTAATGTTGTTAGATACACAAAATAAGCAAAAATACGTCAACCAAACCAAGCAAAGAGAAAGCAAACCAACCACATCTAAAAAGAAAAAAGGGAAGAAGATTCATGAGGAAGTGGATGAGAGAAAACCTGGAATGAATGACAATTTTCCTCAATTTCTCAAAAACTAGACATGAAAGAAAGAACTAAACAAGCTTACTGGAAAAAACTAGAAACCTTCACCATCTTAAACTATTGCTTTCTTGCACGTGCACCGTGCAAAACGACCATGAAAATCCAGACTAACATGACTACATTTCATATTTTCTTTTTTTCTCCCAAAAGCCTTTGTATTATTGTAACAGGGCCACTTATCCGGACTTATAAAAATATATGACGGGTTTTATAGAATTTTATTAAAAATGGGGTGTGATTTCAAGATATCTTGTAATATTCTGGAGTTCTATTTCAGAATATCCGTTCCTTTCTCCTGTGTTTTGCCTGATACATATTCAATAGGCAATCTCTGCCTTGTGCGGTTGGCTCAAGTCGCGACTTGTACGAGAAGACCAAAAATATGAGACGGCCAGCACGGGGAAAGAAAGATAAAGCAATAATAATATCCATGTCATGTGCCTTTTTTACTTTTATTGTACAGTGTACCGAGAGGACATGTATTTTAACGTGACCCTCCTATACACTGTTGCTGCAACCATGTATCACTTTTTCGCGTCTTGCTCAATGCTCATAATAATAAGGCATTATTCCCATTAGATATTACTGCTCTGGTTTGATATAGGGAGACAAAAATGAAAGTTGTGATTGTAGGTTTTATTTCAGTGTTTATTGGAAGTAAAGACCTAGTGTTTTTCTGGTATTTCTGGGGACAGGCAGGGGGAAACTGAAAGGAGAATGCTGCAGCAGGGGTACCACAGTTGCCACACTGCGCTGGTGTTGAGTATCCGATAACTTTTATTGCGATTATTATTACTACTTTGTTTGCGTCCTTCAAACACTTGTGTGAAATCGTAATGCGAATGTTGTGGGCACATATATTAGATAATATGCATGTTGTTTCTGGTGGAAAATGGACACTATGTTTAGCACGTAAATAGATATGGTTGGTTGGTTTTGTTGGTAAATTCCTTCATTTTCCTCTGCAAATCTAACAAGAAAGCAAAATTCAAGCCTGATTCTCCATATGGGGAATGGTGAAACAGCGACAAGAGAAAGCAGAAAAATAAGTACAGGGCAGAATATATGTATATCGGAAAGGAATGAACGTGTTCTGCCGCTGCTGGAGGCTATTCCGCATGGAAGCTTTGCCGATGATGCCGATGAGACAAGAGGAAACGGATAATATGAGGATAAAGGCTTATCTTCTTTTTAGGTATATTTTACTGTCTGTTCTCTCAAGTCTGATCCATCCACCACGTAAATTCTAATATCCTCAGACTCCAGTTTTCTGAGCGAGTTTACACACAAAGACATATACGAATGATGCGGTTGAATGGTTGGCTGCTTTTTCTCTGACGACTAAACAACAAAAATACATACATAACGACGATCGGCTATACATTCTCGTCCCGTTTCTTTTTCTCTCTTTTTGTACCAACTTGGACGTATTGTGTTTGCTAGTAGTACTATTTTCATTTTCACGGACTCACTTGTTGTGTACATGGTTTTGGATAATAATAGCTCATCGATTTTGAGTGCTTCTAGTTTTAACGCTGATAATATTGTCTCTGTGCTGGAATTGTGTACACGTGAGGTAATAAAACATGGAGTAATTAACGAAAACACACGCACTCCATTTTCTTTCTCCAAGTCCTGATTCAAGATAAATATAAAATGAATGCATACTAAGTAAATTTGTTTTTTGTGCTTACTGGTATGGTACAGTCCAGTAATTATACACAGAGCTTTTGCAGCTGAATCCAATTTACATCCCCGTCCCATGAATAACAGCAGCAGCTATAAAAGCAAGCAAGGGCATTCGGATTTTTTGGTGGGGCGATGAGTAAAAAAGGTTTGTTTGTGAAAATCCGGTAAAGTGTGAGTAAAATGGTAAGACGGACTTTTCCTGACATGTAGATGGGCGGTAGTACTTTTTCGTAAAAGCAGTGAATTTTTACTGCTTTTAGTAGTGTGTAACTCTGTGCTACAGCTAACATGAAGATATGGGAATTGTCGAAAATTCCCCAAGCGCTTTCCATGTTTTCTCCGTGATCATCAAAACAAAACCGAGTTTGTTTGCTGGACCCTTTGCTGCTGTTAGTGTAGTCTGTATGCTTTCCCTTCTCTTTGGCCAACTCCAGTTCTTTTCTGCTGCCGCTTCTACTCGTTCTATATGGTTTCCGGGTACGTTAAATACGGTTACTCTCACTTGCATCAGTTTTCGTCGACTACTTTGAATGACTGCAGTGAGTAGTGTAAAAGTCTACTACTACTCCAAGTTTTTATACTGCAGATTGACTGACATTTTGTTTTGGTGCTATGTGTCGAGAAATAAATGGGTAATGCGAAAGAAGAATCTAGGATTTATCCCAAGTTAGGAACACTTTACATATTTTAGCTTGTCTTGGGGTTTTTTTCATACATTTTTATGCGGCTGTTTCACTAAAAGCAAGTTTGGTAGAGAGAAAAGGAACGGGGCAGAGGTAAATATGGTTAACTACCAACTTCTACTCTTATATATATAAAGGTGGAAATATAACTGTCATTGTCAAAACAAAGTGCCTACAAAAGGCCTTCGAGCAATACTACAGTAGTAGTATATGTACAAAGAGGTTTTAACTTGACTGCCTTTTAATTAATAGGATGTGGGAATCCTCTCCAGGGTTAGCTTTTAGTAATGGTCCTTGATTTTTTGTGCATGAAAGTGGGTGTAAAGCAAAGGCAAAAGTGAAACGAGAATTTGGTAATCAATGTCGTACCTTGAACCGAACGGGAGCATGAAATTTAATCGGAGCCCGTAAACAAGAACACTGTTTGGCAAATGGGAGGAAGAACGGAATAATACAGACTATATATTGTCTTGACCTTGCTTGCTGTCTATTGCAATGCCAGATAATTAATGAATTCCAATGAATGGGTAGGGTTTGAGGTTACCATTAAATGGCATTTCGTAAATGAAATAATATGTGTATATAAGTATAGAACAATATTATCTTGATATGCACGCTTCAATTTGCTAAAAGTATATTTTTTGTATCGCCTTGCGTGACGCAGATAATTTTGTTGCCGGTATGACGTGCAATTTTGTTTTTGTATGTTAATAGCTTCTTGGAATTTGTGTAATGAATGGGGAAGATTTCTTTAATCCGTAGAAAAAGACAACATGCTAAGTACAACTATTTTTGATATTGTATAAAGGCTTATCTCGGTTTATTGCTTTCAGGGCTACTGGTATGGTAAAAAAATGTACTATCGTTTCAACGAAAATTTTGATGGGATTTTTAAAAGAAACAAAAAGTTACAAAAAATTCATGCAACTAACTAATGTTGTTATTTTTAACATACTCAAACGACAAATATAGTACAGTAGAAAAGGTGAGCAAATGTTGACAACTGAATACCAAATACAAAGAATATTGTGTTGCTGGTTTCAAAAAACTAGTTGTTTCGTTTTTGTGCTTTGGGTTCCGTGTAGAGTGACAGGTGTGTCATGTAAGTAACGACTAGTAAAAAAACTACTTTTTGCTGAAAATAAAAACGTTATCAAGCGTCATCATGATGTGTGTTGGTATGCAAGTGACAGAGATTGTATCACTCAAGATGTGTAGGTGCGAACGTCTAGCTGCAATATTATGAGTCATTTCAGTTTTTAAGTATAGGTATGGGAAACGAATGATGATGGTGCTCGAAAGGAGTTTGCAGTAACCATTCAACAAAACCATAAAACAGGACGTGTATAACGATGTGTTGTATAAGTTGTTACTTGCGTCCTGTTGTACATAGTACAGCTATAGATCATGTATACCCATTGTATAATTTACTTCTACCAACTTTTGAAGTCGTATATTGGTCGTTTAGAAATCATTGTTGTACCTCATTACTTGGAAATATTTACATACTTCCCTATGTACGTAAAACAATGATTCTTTGTAATTCCCCAGGTGGGATACAGGAGGATGCAGAATTTTTAAAAATAGGGCCATTCCTATATGTTATCGAATATGTCCGTGTGTATGTTACGTACGTTTACTTACATTAGAATAATCAAAAGTCCTCTTTGAAATAAGTTTATATCTAAAACTTCATATATCTGAGTGACTTTTGGAAAATGATATTTCATTCATCAGCCCTTGTGAAGAATTCACATTTTTTGTGAAAAGTTTCACTTCTGATTACTTTTACAAAAAATCTCAGTAGAAACGTTGATTGCAAATGCAAATGTTTAGTTTGGTTTGGGTGATATGCATATAATAGTAACAGCAATATGCAATTGACTGACTGTATATAATTTCATTATAAAAATATCTTTGAAGAGTTTTAAAAAATTGGCAAATTTAGTAAAACACGAATAAAAGGGTACCACACATCAATGTGGCGTTTGCAATGATTCATATCGTTAGAACAACAAGCAGTGAATCACAATTCCCCTTGCTGATTTCCCATTCATGCATCCATAATATTTCCATTCTGTCTGAAAAATAATCCATCTGGAAGAACTAATTAAAACTCTTTTTCATTCATCTGTTCAAACAAAAAGAGTAACTTTACTAATTACTTAAATATTGATATAAAACGTGCGGGGCCATCCAAGCGAAGTAATTTCCCTTTCTCTCTCGTCCCATCATCCTGCATGCAAGTGAAATACAAAGTAGCTTAAAACTCTGAACACAGTTAGCGTATATATTTTCATCAAGTTTTACACACAATCAAAACATATCGCATAACATTATGCAGCGTATATATCCATCTCTTGCTCCACTTGTTTGGAATATATGCACTAGCCTTCAGAAACACGCGCTTCCTTGATAAAATGATTTGGAGGCCTACAAAGTTCCAAAGAAATGGACTTTTAACGGTATCACCATTCTTACTACTGGTGTTATTGTTATAGTCCCACTCTCATCTCATCCACTGTCTTCTTCATTCTCTTACTACACAGTTTCCGTTTGTTAGTCTTGAATAGTAGTTCGTCTCAAACAAAATTTTACTTTCAAAAGTTCTCCCCGAGACTTTTGGGCCGAGAGAAGCAGCAGTGGAGACGCAAAGAATACGTAAGCATCTAACCCTGCAAGATGACTGACTTTTGAATCAAATTAACACAGCTTTGTAACTTGTAAGCTGAGAAATGGAATTGAATCGTGATTCGTAAGCGTTAGACAGCAAAAACGGGCAGAAGAACACTCTCCTGTTAGTAGCAGCATAATATATAATGCAAATACATAATCACAATCAAAAGTCACCAGTATAGAGTAAAATATGCTTGATTTCCATCACTTTCTTTCTGAATCGTCGTCTGGTGCCACTATCCAAAACGATATAAGAAATTCGTACGTGCATATATTTTTCCTTTTCCAGCTTATTTGGTCAAGTCCAAGCCTATTGTTGGCTGGTTGGATTCATCTTGGTCCTCGTTTCGTTCCGTTTCCTTTTCCAAAATATACTCTACTATTTTACTTTTTCCTCTATTCTCAGCAATCTTAACTGAGCAAGTTCATTTGCTGGTGTGTTCGGATACTACAATTTTCTTACTGTTATTTCTCCTACAAGCCATAATGTCTTCGCAGACATGCTATCATTATTCTATTATGTTGACTACATTATTATAGCAGCTGCATACAAAATAGCCGTAGTCTCCGCTGATGCTGACTTTTACTCACTCACTCAAGCTATTTAATATTCCAAAGAAAATGTTAGCCGCTTCTTGGTTATATATATTTTTTGTCTCGATGAGCTCAACCGAGAACGACGCGTTTCTTTCTATGTATGCTACGTTTTTATTTTGTGCTTTAGTTTTTTTACGAAGTTTAGCACAAAAAGCTCTAGCAGTTACATTTACATTATTATTAGTCCTTTTTGCTGCCAGTGTATGTTGGAAGAATGATGATACTATCTATTCATTCTCATCAGCAAATAATAATTCTTCAAACTTGGTTGGGAAAAAGTCCGCTGTCACATTTTTCCTAGCTTAAAAAACAAAATGCCAAGCATGTGGCACCAACCAGGATCTTGTAGTCGTCGTGTCGCGTCTTTTGATTGAGATGACGGTGACTTTTCTGCTTTTGACTCTTTACTTTTCTCTTTGAAACTCTCCATGCAAATCTATTCTTCCGAGTGAGCAAATATGAATGAGCAACGAAGAGAGTTTAGTGGAATTGAATAATTTTTTAGTGTAATTCCGCTCGGTTAGCTAGCAAATCATAAGACAGTGCGCAGTCCGGAAGTGGTGTGTAAAGATTTAAGAATAAGGAGCGGGGAAAAGCGCAAGATAAAAAAGAAAAATATGTTCGTGCTTACACTTAATCCATTTATCATCATCAAGCTTCAGACGAGGAGTTACACTTTATATTTTTGGAGCACTTATATAAAATGCTAAAATATAAAGCATGTTAAAAGTAAACTGTTTTTACAACACAACAAATATTTAATTTCATGATATTATACGAATCAGGAAAACAAAAAGTTTTGTTTTTGTTCGCTGTAGGATCCTTTCTCTAAAATTCAGTTATGAGTCCTTTCAAGTTTCAGATTCATGTTGTCTTTATCATGTCAACTGCTAACGCTTAAAAATCATCGTTATGAGTGCTTTTATAAAACACATTTTATTTTTATACTGCTGGTATGATAGGATACTCTTATATGTTGCTCCTTGAACCATATACATTATGTATGGACGAGATGAAAAAGAGAAAAGTTTTGACAGATGGAAACTATCCGGTCGAGTGAAAAATTAAGCTTTTTCACAATTCGTATTTTAAAAAACAAGTAGAAAAGAAGTTTCACGAGCATGCATATTGTTCTGGTTCTACCTACTTGACTGTGAGCAGTGTGTAATAGCGCTTTCTTTCTCTTTTATTGTGGCTCTGATACCAAAATGAAAACTTGTGTATTTTCTTTTTGGTGAAAGCCGAAAACGTGGCAAAGACATGAAAGAAAATTGCGTGCAGGCACAAGGAAAAGGAATGAGAGGAGGAAGTGTGTGTGTTCCTTCTCTCGTGGGGGTATTCCCTTCCTCCTCTTTTTTCTGTGGTTTTCCTCTCGAATGAATGGTGGCGCAAAATGAAGACGTATAAACGGGGAGAAGCATAGAAAATCAACAAGAGTGAAGAAATGTGATGTGTTAAAGGCACTGCAGGAATGCGTGGCAATGATGGCCCGGCGTGAATTTTTTCCTTTCCAAATGCGCGTGGTTTGATTGCAGGATCCGAAGCTAGGGAAATAATATACATATAACAAGAATGAAAGTCTCCTTCACTTTCTTCTTAGCTCATCGGCTCACTCAGCAAAAATGTATATTGGATGTGCTATTATAGTCTCGTTACTCACTTCTTCTTTTGTGATAAGAGGTATTTTTGCAAAACTAGCGTTTCCTCTCTGGAGGAAATGATGATGGAGAAAGATGGAGTATAATTCAGAAGGATGGATTTACTGGACGTGTATTTGAACTGATGCAGAATCAAACACGGGAAATAAGATAGAATTACACTGATGCATGCTTTTGCGTGGCTCAGCAAAATTCATTCATTTGCTGGCCATCCATCTAACAGCCACCAGAGAAGAAAGGGTGGCAAGCTCAGTGGCCATGTCATTTCTTTAGTCCTCAAGACGAAGACCAGCAAAGCATCAAAGTAGAGGGTAGTTCATGTGGAGGAAGAAAAAAAATGTGAAAAGTCCAACATGGTTAACACGTCAGAGGAAAACCACAGGCTTGCCTTCGTCATCCCTTTAAGCTTTCTACTTTGTAAAGTTTTTCTTCTAAGAATATATAACCATGAGTTAATAATATTACGCGTTTTTCTACGCACACGACAAGAAGGCATTATTCCTGCTTCTCCAACTGTCAGGGTCTCATTATTATAAAGTTACTCCCGCGTATACTTCCACTATATGCAACAGAAAATCGTAGGAATTTCTGTGCCTATTTCAGACAAGTCACTTGCAGGCGTGCAGATTTTTGTCTGGGAAAGTAAAAAAGGTTCGTGTAGAGAATTGTACTGTTTCGTTCATTCTCTGCAGAAAGTAAAGTGGCTAAAGTGGATTATCAAAAGGGATCATGACTGGTGCAGCAGTGAACACCAAGACAAGGCAAAAACATCCACACTGGCGCTGGCACCCTGTGTACGCTCTATGTTGAATTTAGGTTCATATCAAAATCAGTGGAGAAAAAGATGGATGGATGGTTGATGGAGATGGGGAGTGAGCTTGACGGAAACCGCTGGCTCGGCAGTCTATTTTCTACATGGCCATAATGTAACTTGATATTAGATGATCGTAATAATACATTTGAAATCCCTTTTCTTTATAATCCCATTACCAAAAAAGCTACTCTAGAAAGAAATCGATTACACCACAATGATATACGATATTATCAGAGCAGGGAGATTTAGAGATGTAATGTATCATTCCATTTTCTCAAGGAAAAAGTTTTACTCGTGCCGTGAAAATATGAAAGATAATCTTTTTTTGTGGGAATACATCAGATCATTTCATCATTTCATATGATCCGCAGTTTGACTCAACTTAAATAAACTAAGAGATTGGATCATGCAGACTATCGTTCTTGCAATTCCTTATAAAATAATCATCATCATGAAAAACAAGGCCATTTCTATCAGAACCTAAACAAGTCATGTAATACACATACCTATGCCCATTTCCTGAATATCCAGAATGTTCTAAAGCCAAGGCTGTAAAACATAAACTCTAAAGAAGCATACAAAACTATACAAAGTGACAACGCAAAAGAAGTATTACACGGATCCGGTCTTTCACGTTTTATCTGTATGTAGGTGTTCCCTGGTCACTAAAAGTGAGCGTAGCTTCAATTATCTGGTAAACTGTAGATTGCAATAAAACCAAACCATGATGATGATGTTGATGACGGCTCTAGTGCGATTTTCTCAGCTTGCGTAATTGCTAAACTGCCAAAGTCAATCTTCTTTTCTCCATCTCTTCTAGTCGACGGTTGATCCCTTTTGTACCTTTTGATGGTGTCAGTGTCAGAGCAGCTCTAGCATGACCATCACATCCTCCTGGTGATACCGATGATGATAAGGGATTTAGTAGTGAGAGTTGTGAAAATGTCGCTTGTGTAGTGGTTCGCAAACACTTGTTTTGAGGTGTCACGCACGTCCTCTTGTAAAAAGCCCTACACACAAAAGGGGTCAAGAGACTTTAATCATGTTTCTGGTGATCTGGTAGAGGATAATGGTGATTGGCATTGGTAGAGATGATGTTGAGTCCTATCCTGTCCTGTCTATCCTGTTGGGCCATTATATTTATTGTGTTAAAAAAGATATGTGATGATCCGGTCAGGCGTGCGTTGGTTAGCCTGGTTTGAAATCCTTTGATGCTGAGTTTTTGTGGGAATGTGATGGGCTGTGATCTAATGGACGTGCTAGATGAATAAAACGATTTTCGGAAAGGCTGTGAGGTGATCGGAAAAGGAAAAATTGAAATTTTGTGAAGTTAGATGTGTTTCCATTGAACAGTTGTGTGGCAAGTGGCAATCATTAAAATTCCATGGAAGATTGGTGCTTTGCGACTTGGGACTGTGAAGCGCCTAATTGCACAGTTTGAAGCTAAAGCAAAAGAGAGTGCCTTTGCTTTCGTAGAGGGTATCTCACTGACAAAAATGAAACAAAGGAAAAATGCAAATCATCATTCTCAAGTATTCAGTGGGACTGAAAATTTGTTTTCTATTAATCGAGACTGAGAGCTCTTCTTGGTTCTCTTGCTTGGATAGCTCTGAAGCACTGATAGATAGATAGGCTTAAACTCTTCTTCTATTCAGTACAACGAAGGAGAAAAGATATTAAAGAGTCTAACATCATATTACCTTGTGTTTCCTCACAATAGTAAATTCATTAGCTTTAGTAAAACTTTAGATGTATTATTTTATCTTGTTTTCATTTAAGACATTGCTAGAGCATGTTTCATTTGGGCCTAATTAACTTTCAGCTATGATATATCATATTGTTTTAAAGTTTTTAAAAAGTAGATTTCATTAATACTTGTCTTGTAGATAAATAGGACCATGACAAAACGAGTGACATGAAGTAGTATCTGACTATGAATGTAAAAACACTGAACAACAATACTAAAGTACTTTTATGCACCAACTTGGCTCCTGCCTTCATGATGATGAAATCATGGTTTTCGGTTTTGGTTACTTGTCTGTCATTTCAAAACCCTATTAGTCTATAAGCCAAGCAGTCAGTGTATAATGAAACTTTGGGAATAATACGTATTTGACACTTTAAGAAAATGGAAAAGTATATAGAATGTAAAAGAATTAATGAGCTGCAAGTTATCTATATATAGAATCTCCAATGTGTGTTCACGAAAACTTTAGACATAACTACCTTGATTATAGCTGCAGGGCTAATCATTGCATTGATTAGTTTCAGTTGAATTAGTACTGGTTTGGTGCTGGCCTGTCACTATACAAGTGAATGCCTCTTCAATATAAATATAAAGAGTTTGTTAAACCAGCGGAGTAATGGTTTGCTTCCTTGCTATTTTTGTCCTCTTCCCCCGCTACCCACAAGCTTCTTAGTATTTCTGTCTGCTACTTAAACTGTGTGATAGTGTTTATTATGGTTTGTGTGTGATTGCTTCATTTGCTGCAAGCATTATTACGGGGCTATAGTACCCGTAACGTGCTGCAAACGGTATGAAAGAGAAGAGGAGTGAAGTATCAACCGTTAATTTTCTCTTGGTATTCAGGAACTCACACCGCACCACCACCACTGCTACTAACTAGTCCATGCTACCGCCCACTAAAATAATTTTGTATGGAAGGAGTGAAAGAGCTATAGGATAAAAGGTGACCATTATGCTGCACACACAGGAGTGATCTACTACCAGAGATCCCGAAATTTCCAAAAACCTGCAGCGTGTGAGCGAAGTAGCAAATTTCTCCGAATTAGATAATTACCACACAACTTCATGAGAAGAAAAAGGAGGGGTGTTCTCACTCGTTTTTGGTCAGAAATGGCCATATATCGTGTATCGCACGCATTATTACCCGAAATACCATTAAATTAGTAGCAGCGGAGTGGAGAAAAGTCCTCCTTGCTGCAACACATTTTCTCATTTCATCTATTCAGCCTGGTCTGAGTCATAGCGGTGCAGTAGTGTGTTGAATGAAATGAAAGCATTATAATTACCTACTGTAGTAGTAGACCAAGGGTTCCAAAGTTTATGGATATAGTGGCCACTGTGACCAAACAAAAACCGATGGTATGGTCATGTCATGAATACAATTCGTTTTTCTTTCTCTCGTCCTGTTTTTCTGTTATACTCAACAACTATAAGCTGTTAGATAATTTGTGCTTAAAGCCACAAAGGAAAAGAAAGGGCAAATGAGAGCAGAAGAGCAGCAAGTTGTACAATTATTTTTTCTCTTTGAAGAGAGAAAATGAAGCAGTTCTTTCCCTTTTTGGTTAAGACACTTATTGGCTGGAGAGCCAGGAAATTCCTGGCACTTGCAAAGTACACACTAATCATCCATGCAGGAAAAGTAAAAGCAAAGTGGAAAAAGCCTTATTTATACCGAGATAGCATCTGATACTAAACCAAAAGTAAGTCAAGTTGCTGCTGGGTGCAGAGTGCAAAGGCAGTTGTTGCTGGTGAAGCCCGTTTAAGCTCCAGAATAAGCTAATGTAAAGCCACTCTCTTGATCCAGTTGTATCTGGCTGGTATTGTGTAGGAGTGCCACTGCCACACTCTTGCTTCCACTTTGCTAATTCCTCATCTGCTGGATTAGTTTTTTATCCAAAACCTTACATACCACATTTACCACTATATAAGCAAGCTGCGAAAGGAATTCTGTTGTAATTTTGCCAATTTGATCCTAAAATCTATGAAAATATGATTAATACCAGTAATACAAGTAATAATAATAAAACAGCAGAAAAAATTAAAGTTGGATGGGATAATTTTAGATGTAGGGCACTTGGTTCGTTAAGCTCCTATCATTATATTTCCTACCAATATATAATATTAGGGTATATGACTAAATATATTCCCTTCAATTCTTCCTTTCTGTTAAATGAACTGTTTTTGTTCTGGGTGAGTAATCATCAGGAACAACCCATTAGTTTCTGTATTATTGCTCTTTCCGGTAGTATAAGTTGATTCGATCAAAATGAGTATTAGGTATCTGATATACTGGTATGTAAGTAAAAAGAACGCTTGGACTTATTTTTTATTAATGATTTTACATGATTTTCTGTATGGTTCTATTATCCTCATCATCATCAACATGAAAACACTAACAACTGATATTAGCGTGTACTACAACATTTTCCTTTTGATAAAACTCAGTTTTACTTCCAAAGAATTCTCTAATAGTTATAATGAATAGCACAAATTGAAACGGGTGCATGCAGGCTTTATGCATTTGGCAGTACATTATGAAAAGGCATTCGTCATTTTTCTCTTTAAGAGCTTCTGGTGCTGCGGCACATGAACACAAAGAGAAAAACCTTTTTGCCCATTTTAATGGGGCTCATGTTTTCGCATTTTGTGCTTGTGTGCTGTTTACTCGAGCTGCCTATATGACCTAAAGAAATCTGATTAATTTCGCGGAAAGAAAATACCTTGAACAAATGATTAACTCGTTTCCCTCCTCTTTTCCACTCCACAAGCTTGCTTGTTCATATGATCAACTAGCACTTTCCATCCTTTTTGCCAGCCCACAACAACATGAACAACTAAATGTTTTAAGCCTTTGGACACTAATGGAATTGCATATGTATTAAGTTAAAGTTGAGTATTATAAGCATTATGGGGGAAATGGTAACAAGGGAAAAGTCAGCTTAACTTTGTCTGTATTATGTTCATTTCACATGATGATGTTGATGCCTACAAATTCATATGTGTGAGCTACACATAAATTCCATCAAAACGTCGGACAATACAGAAAATTTTGTGAAGGCACATACCCTCCTTTTTGTGTTGCCGAGAAAGCCGTCTCTAAAGCCCGTGTAAGTAATCCGCTTGTTGTTTTCCTTTGTTCTACCCTCTCTCCACGCCAATAGCTGATGGTGTAAAGCACCAGCGCCCAGCGCACCAGCCTTTTTTGCACAAGAGGCTTTTCGTACGGCTATAAAAATTCACGTAGCCCACCATACATCATTTATTTTTTATCCGTATTATATTATTACCACTTAACCGCATTTTATAGACATATATTCCAAAAAGAGTAAGCCTACTGTGTAGCTAACTGTCTGCTGACTCACTCTGGCATGGAATTTTCACAGAAATTCAAAGGGTTCTTTTCTCGGTCATCATTCATCATCATCAGTTAAATTCCCATTACATTCGTTTTTTCTTCACAAGCCACCAAGGCCATTACCATAATATATCGCAATTACCTTGTAATACCCGTGCAAGCGAGCAACTTGTAGCAAAAAAGAACGGGTTTTTTGTGTTCTGGTTAAATGAAGCTCACATTCTGCCTTATTCTCTAAGGTGCCACATAGAAAAAGGAAAATGCGAAAAGCATGTAATCAACGGCAGTAGCAATGTAAAAGTCTTATCAGTCATTAGACACATGGGTAGGTAATTTACATTACATGAGTATATGTTTCCCCCGAGAAATTTATGGCTTATCTGAAAATCGTGCATGCTCTGTACATGCAAACGCACCATCATCGATTTTCCATTGTTGCTAAAAATACACTTTATTCGTGTGGGGGCTATTTCCATGTGTAAATAACTGTTAATTAATTACATCCTACTAATTATTCATTTGTGTGCGCATGATAATAATATGTAAACTCATGTTTTTCTTCTCATTAATATTCCAGGCTCTGTTTACCGGAGTGATCCTGCTATCGTTCCTGGCATGCGGTGTTAGCTGTCGACCAAGAAACTCCAGTAGCAGTAGTAATTATCTGAAGGGTCAGCAATATCAGCCTCAGCGCTACGACACACATCATCATCACTACAATAGTCATCGACTCAGCAGCAATGTAAATAGTCATCATCATCACCATTACAGCAACGGTAATAGTAACAATAACCATCCTCATCATCACAACAAACACAATACACACTCTCATCATGAGAAGCCGAATCAGCAACCCGAGATGCTGTTGGACGAGCCCAGGGAAGTGGATGATCAGAGCAATAAAATCAGTCTGTTACACAATAGCAACACCCATCAGCAGAGACAGGGCCTCGCCCTACCGCTGACAACTGCATCCGCCACAAAATCAGCAAGGGCGACCAGCCAGTCAAGGAATAATAATTACCCGGGCAGTAGCAAACGTCTACGGGAAGAGGATTACGAGGACTACGAAGATGAGGACGAGGATGATGATGACGAGGGCAGCACTGGGAGACATGCCTATCTTATGACCACAGACAAGAAGAAAAGTTCCAAGGAAAGGATGACTGAGGATGAAGCGTTGAGTCAGGCGTTTGAAAAGCACATGAGACCCACAAGTACAGTGGATCCAAAAGAGGAGGTTCATGACGTTTATGCATACCAGCTGCCCAGTGACCTCTGGTTTGTGGTTAGGTATAACAAGAACGCGGACGGACAAGTGGAAAAGTACATGTAAGTAGAAGAGAAAGCAGAGAAAGATATTTCGGGGCATTCTGATACAAAGTGTTCATTCTTGAAATGTTTGTCTCTTTCCTGCAGGAACATTGTGGACAGCTTTACCAACTACCTGGACAAGTTGGACAAGGATGTAAAAACGGTGAGTGTTAACGTCAAAGGGGTGGAAACAGTATTTAGGCTGACGACGAAGCACAATAATAGCAGTAGTTCTTAAAAAGTTTAGACGTATAAGAAACGATTTGTTATTGCTAAATTGCAAAACAGGTTTACCTATAAAACCTTGTAGAGCAGATGAACAATCGTAATAACTTCGATAAAATATAACATAATATGCTATGATATTTTAAATGAAAAGTTACTGTAGATGATTGATTAGTCCGTATTGTTTTTGTTACATTTTTTGTGTACATAAACTGTAATTACTTTTTTGTTATTATAAAATAAGTGTACCTTCACACGAAACAGTAGAAAGTAACTCAATTAGGATAAATTGGTAGTATGTGTAAATATATTATTACACTTGACGAGTATTGCTTATAATATGATTATAACTTTTATCTATTACAGTCTACGAAAACAATTTGATTAACATGTCGATATTTGTAAACGTACAAAAATAATCATTTTGAACACGTCAGAAAGCAGGTTGACAATGAAAATGAATTTAGCTAATAATGAAGCATTTCGTATGATGTGGCAAGTTGTGAGTGATACATTGTAATTAATGGGCTACAATGAAATAGAAATGTGTAATTCCTCTGTGAGATAGCATAAGAGAAGCAAAATGTATGAATGAGTAACTCTGTTATTAACCAAAATTCCTACATTTTTAGCAGTCATGTTTGTGTCGTGTGTGTTGTTGTTAGTCTTCCCGTGTGTGTGTATATAACGTGTATGCATGAAGTTTCAGTAATTCTTCAAACAAAGCGTTTTTCACTGAGCTAACCAAATAAAAACTAAATTAGATTTGCAATGTAATTTCCCTGGAAAATTTTTGTTCCTACTACTGCCACTATTGTCGTCGGTCGTTGTACCAAAAACTCGTAAAGTTTATTGTAATAACTTTCACCGCTAAAGCATACATCATCTCTTTGTAATCACCGTCATCCTTTGAAAATACATGCCTACTTGTAATTTGTAATCTATGAAACTTGACAAAAAAATATATATAGTCCAATCTGCGTTCTATAAATATTATGTATGGAGTGTGTGCAACTGCTGCTAATTAGAGTTGGAAGCTGGCTACTTTACAGACAGGAAGAAGAAAGTATAAATTACTACTAATTCTCTGTGAACATGTTTATGAGCAGCATTTGGTCGTTATTTGGAACGTAAGCCTTCATTACAACCATGAAACTTTTTTTCATCACACTGACTTACGAGTTGTAATAAAACGAACTAATAATCATACTGAAACAATCTTTTCTTGAAAATCGAATTTACGAGCAAATTACTTCCACAATGAGGTATGCCATTAATAATTCGGAGCAAAGCTAGTTTACACTACATGCGTGCATGCTTATACACCGCATGTTTGTGGGGCGCATTATATGTCTTGGTGAACGCAAGGGGCATTGTGAAATTAATCTTTGTGTGGCCCTTTCCATTCTTCCTTTTCTCTGGTTTATAAAGTCATTAAGATATAAACGTTTGGATGCAACATTAGTTAAGTGTAAAACATTTTATGATAAAAATTATAAAAACAATATATGTGTATGTTATATATGTGCAATGAATATATAAATGTATGAAAGAATGTTTGAAAAAAACCAATAAAATAAACGACATATCGTTGATTAAAAAGTGAAATTGTGTGTTTCTGATTTTTCGTTCAACATCTGCAATATTTGTTAGAATTTATTATTGTTTTTATCATAGTAAGTATTTTGCATTTCAGGACGATGATAAGTAGTTATACTTAATTTACATTCTGTTCTCTTAATTACTTCCAACACTGGGATAAAATTTTCTCTTTCACCTATTCTTGGAAATGTCTACCTGGCATTTTAAACAGTTGCCAACATTTCCTTACAATTTTTAACATGCAAAAGCGACTAGTGAGGTTTGAAGTATATTTAGTAGTTAGATAAATTAAACGCAGGTCCTTCAATATTTTTCCCTTCCATTTTCAGCACGACAAGGAATAATAAAAAACGACAATTTTTCTTGTACAAAATGTACACGCGTTTTTTGTTATAACAAATGATGAACATGATAAATGTAAGAAGAAATGAAAAACTGCTAATTACACAAAAGTCATAAAAATGTATACTGCAAACAGTATAGTACAAACAAACAAAAACGCGCAGAACGGAATGTGAAACCTTTTACATAAAGACGTATTTTTTACACTTGCTAAAACACGATTGGGAAACACATTTTTTCTAGATTCTAACGTTTACTTATCATTAACGCGTGTAGTTACTTACTTTATTATACAAAACACACCAAAGTAAATATTCATAATTTTGTATAGCCACATTTCCAAAATACTTTCTGGAGAATTCACATTAATGTCTATTATATCATCAGTATAGTATGTTTGCTTTCGTTTTTATTGACACAGGGAAAAAAGGTGAGAATTTTCACTACATCCTTAAAAGTGACATCTTTGTCAGTTTGGTACTGCACTTATACTATTATACTTTTCTGGGTATTTACATTATAATATATGTTTGCACACATCCTCATTTCTTTAACGGGAGAATATTAATCGTGTGTATCAGCTTTACTTTCTATCCACATTAAGTATTTATTTAAAACACCTAAAGATTTAAAATACAGATTTAAAATTTTGACTTTTGTCAATCTTCAAGCTCAATACCTAAAACCAAGCTATAGCAAAATGTATCAGCCATTAGCCTTAAAATATTAGCATATTGCATGCGATTACACTGTACACAATATTTATGTACAATCAATTAGTATCGATGACCTACAGCTACATAGCTTTCTTGCTCTAAAGAATTCACAATTCACATCTTCATAAGGCGACTTGAATTCATTTCATCACAAAGTGTTAATAATTCATTTTGGTTTTAAAATATGATATCATGAAATTACGGTACTCGTGATCTACTGTAAACGCTATACATCTTAAGATACTTTCCACAACATATGGCTGCCAGGTTTTTCACTTTTAAATCTAGAAATAAAACCGGATGACACTACATCAAAAGTTGAAACTTACTCTGGCCATATCACTAAACATTTTATGAAGTAAATTGATGTACCCAGTAAACCTTAAAATAGTTATTTTGCTACCAAGATAGAGCTTTCAGGTAAAATTCAATTTATGAAAGTCTGTACCACGTTAATACTACATACCAGGAACATGAACCATCATAACTCTGCATTCACGTATTAGAATTTTTAAACCAATAATGATGTTAGAGTAGGTAAATCATTGAACATCAATTTGTGTTTGAGTGAATGAGCAAATAAGTTAATACGATAATTAATTAAATGTTTCTTTTGTGATTAAGGGAAATAGATGATGGCAGCAGATAATAAGTAACCCCAAAGCCAGTATTAAACCAAACTTTTTTACATGAAGTAGTTTTAAAGTAATTTAAGATCTTATAAGTAATAGTCACGTCATATAATATGGATGACAGTTGACATAAAGGACATTAGAAGACAAGATGCACGGAACAATAGACTGATACACTTTCACCAACGAAAACAAATAATATGTAGGGAAATACAACAGCAGTAAGGACAGAGGACGTACATGACAGGATGTTAAATATTTGACAGATATTATACACATGGAAAGGGTTTCTTTACACATAAATTATTCACAGCGAACATTTTTCAATTTGCTCAAAAATGCTAATCTATAATTTTCGATGAGCAACAACACGATATACAGTCTCAAGAGTTCTCAAGAAATACCTGTTTTTGCGGAAATTTTCATGGAAGCTTTCCCTTTCAGGAATGTAAACACGTGGCATTTAATATTAATTAGAGAGACCGAATAGATCGAATATTGCAAGTGTATTTTGTATTCATATTCATATAGGAAGCCTAATTGAATGCACAAACACTACACGTGACAATTAATTTTTTTACAAAGGCAAACGTTCGGACGTGTACTTAAACGTACACTATGACTTTTATTTTTTGTGTATGCCACAACGCGGCACACACGCAAAAGTAAAAATAAAATTATTTTAAACGTACGAGGCGACAGCGCATGAGCATTTCAATTATGAAAGCAACAACTTATTGAAAAAATGGTGGTAAATGTTAGTCTGTGAATGTTTCCCAGAGAAGTGGAATCTTATGATTACAGTGGACTAAATCTGGTGTAATGTTTATTACCTACCAAAATCGTTTTACGAAAGGTGTTGCACTATTTTTGCACTTCCATGTGCAGTTTCAATATTGCAGTCATAATTGAAAAAGGCAATAGAAATTCCTAGGCAAAATCATTGTGCACCCAGTTAACTTTTATGGCTTATCATTATCATGAGTCATGTGTCATATTTTACTGGGGGGTTGATTAATAGAAATAAATTTCCTCTGAAAATTGCGGTGCTCAAAATCTGTATGTTCTTCTATCGTTTTCTGTATTTTTGCAAGTCATATCAGCATTATTGTTATTGATATTAGTATGATGCATCAGTCTTTTCTGCAAAACTGGTTATTACTCTACAATAGTTTCCTATTTAAAATTGATATCATTTATCAATGCACAGCAAAGTTGCATTATGATATTTCTGATGAATTTCTATTTTGGAAAAATGGCAAGAACTCAGGAATGCTTTTCTTAAAATAATCTTTGACAGCTTGCTGCAAAATACTGCTTTAAACAAATTACGGTGTGTTAAAAAGCAAATAAACAAAGCTTGTGGTTAAGATTAAGATCAAAAGTAAAAACCTCAATCAATACATAAACAGGTAACGCCAATATTTTTTTAAAAACTGATATTGTACTACGCAAACTTAATAAAACTGCTTAATGCTATTTAAAAAAAATATCAAGCCCAAAATTAAAAGCAAGAAAGCACTAAATGCAATCTATCGTTGTCGTTGATTGATCTGAATCTGATCAGAATAAATGCAAGATTATGTTAAAACCTTCTATTCACTAAGGAATATTTTATATCAAATAAAGCAGATGGTGATTGACGATTGATGTTATGTTCATTTTTTTCTTTTAAACGACGAAGACGAGTAGTAATACAGTAAATTCAAAATTCATATGTACGACATGAATTTGCCTACAAATTCTATAAAATATTCGACCAAACCTATACTCCATTTTAAAGAGGAACCCAACGAAGACCTACAGTCAACAGTGCTAAATTCAATTAAAGTCCTAATGTACTGAACCGTGACGATATTTTTATGCACTAACCGTTTCATATACTTTTTCAGAGGACACACTGTACCAAATCAAAGTTATATTTTTTTTCTTTTAAGTACACTCACGCGGAGCACTTTTAATTTTGAAAAATACTTGACTTCAAGCCTCATCTTATCAGGCATGTAAAACTTGTCCTTCATCTTGGCGTTCCCTGAATTCCTCTTCATTTTCTTGGATAGGTTGATCAAATCATGCGCTGTCGGCTAATAGTCAATCTTCACGTTGTTTTATTTTGAAACATTCAATACGGAAGTGTCTGCACATTTGACGCACCTGAAAAATAAGTTTAAATAATTTAAGATTTATTTTTATTAGGTTATATGCAAAAAATAAATCTTGTAGTTGTTTCTAAACATTTACCACACAAACTCCGTAATGAATTTGCGTCAAGGTAGACAATACCGTGAGGGCGTACACGGCCACAGTTTCAAATGCCAATCCAGGCTGGAATATAAGTGACACCCCGGCGAGAGCCGTGATTGGAAAGAGAATCCAGTTGAAGCCCTCACACCTCGTACTGCTCATCTGAGCTACTATTAATCTACAGCAAATATGTGAGAAGACGGTGCCCACCATGTAGAAAAACATTCGGGGCTGTTGATGGAGAATGTCTGCGGGGGAAAGGCAGACCCACAGAGTGGTAACTAACATTAAATAGAATGACGAGTAGAGAGGCCGCAGCATTTCGAATATTGGACGCATTTTCCCCGTTCCATTCTTGTATGACCTTAAATCATAAACATTCTCATAATTTATGAAAACTTTAAAAGTAAATGTGCTTCCAAACCTAAGAGATCTCGCTGGACTTACATGTATACATTGTACACAGCAACAGGGATGGATAACCCAACAGATCCAGCATAAAGGAGAATCTCGGCGAGATCTCCACAGGTAAAGGTTTCACTCCCAAAGAGGTAGAACTTCCACATATCATGGCCACCAAAGCCAGAGGCTATGAACACGAAGAAGCAACCCTGTTTCCGGCAATACAAATTGGTTAGTTAATATTTCACAACTTTTTATACAAAATAGGAAATCTGAAGGAATCACTTACCACCATGGAGGCATCGTATCCCCAGGGTAAGTACAGTATTCCCGTGTTATACTTTTCCCAGTGGGAGAAAATAAAGTTTAAAAAGACGTTCCAGAAAACGAAAAACATTCTCATGATGGAAATGCTAAAATGACCCCGTCCAAATACAGAGTACATCCCGGTGGGAATGAATACGGTTGTCCATGAGTCCAGTCCATGGTCAAACAGCTCACCGATTGGCCCGGATGTACCTGTTCTTCTTGCTTGTTTTCCGTCAATACCATCTTAAAAGTAAGAAAGTTGCATTTTAAAATACTAAAGTAAGAATAAAAGGATATTGGAGGATAGGGACATTAAAAGACTTGTCTTGGACTTACCTAGAGTATGTGACATGAACAAATTAAAAGCAGCTAAGAACCATACCCAGCTTGGAACGGGGGCGTAGGCTGACTCAGGGGTGCCTCCGCCTCCAGCGTAGAAATGAAAGTCATAAATACTTAACAATATAAAATTAGCTACGGTGAATAAAAAACCGGTAAATGTCAGCAAATTGGGGGCTATCCACATCGGGCAAATCTGAAAAGTATAATAGCAATAAATCATAAGAAACCAGGAAAAAACAACGCCAACGACATTTTATCTTTAATCTTGATCATCAAAATATTTGCCTTGATTTTAATGATTTGTGACTGGTGTGTATCAGTGTAGTAGACACATCATCTTTCGTTACCCTCAATATCATAAAATCGTGATATTCGTGATCATGAACTTTTGGAAAATCATGTGAAGCAAAACAACTTGCATTTCATCCAAAAAGTGTGAAGAACTTTTATCATGAAAACCATCATTGAAATCAACACGTAACTCCGTTTCATATCAGAGTTCATTTCTCTCATTTCTTACAGATTTTCATTCACAAAACTATAATTTATAACATCTTGGAATATAAAGCTCATATTTTCGTAGTTATGTATTATTTGGCAAAAAATTCTCATGTTCAGAGAACTCTACTACAGTTTAATGCCATCCAGCTGCTGTGGTTTGTAACCTAATGACCTCCCGCAGACAGGATTAATGATACCAACTAACGGAGCTACTACTACGCGCATGATGATCCGATCATATCATAATGGTGAAAATGTACGCTATACACTAAATTAACCAATTTGGTTAAATAACTTATTGCATACTAACATGCATGCATAAAATCCTGGTACCCTTTAAAATGGCATGAAAGTATTTGAAAACATGATCGCATGACAGGGCACATTTTTTGCGCAACAAAGTCCGTAGTGTTACCAATAAATCTAATGTATGCAGAGTCAGCTCTATTTACGATTTCTTTTCCTAAGCCCGGCTTCTCTTTGACGCTTGCGCCTGCCAATATTTTTCACTTTCATGTAATTTGTAGCCCAGAATAACACCATGAAACCCGCGAACTATCTTAGATAGGTAAATATTTAAGATATATGACGCCATGGACTGGTGTCATACTTACCTTCACTACAGCGTTCCAAAATGGATGCATCACATAGTTACTCAGGGGACTAGTGTCCATTGACGAGTACTGTAAATATTAAAGTGATAAAAAATTTTCATGAGCACAATCCACACAGAAACCTCCTCTTCTTATAATAATTTCGCTTTCCAAACATTTTCGAAATCTTACTTTGTAGTTATCGAACCCCTGAAGATGTTCAGGGGTTAGATACTGAACTTCCATCCTACAGCACCCGCCCATCTTGACTAATATTTTGCACTACAACTCAAACTTCACTGCAAAATTTTGTGCTTAAAAAATATCTCCTTGCAACGCAAATTCACTGAGGACCACCCACGCACTTTAAAAAGGCTACCCACTTTTTAAAAAAACGTTACATAAAATGGTTTCTTCCAAAAAAATTTAGAGCCAGAGTGATCGTATCTGTCAGCAGCAGCGACCTGTTAAAATTCGTTAATGTTGTGTGAGGAGCATGAGGTACACACACTGACTGTTTTCAGTTTAACATGACAACACATTTAGCTCTCATTCCATCTTAATTATTTTACTTGAGTATTCATCTTCTTTTGCCTGCATTGCATGCTTGAACTTGGCTTGTGGGTAACCTCCAACCTCAAGTCCAGCCTAACAGCGCAAGTAGTTAGGCATATACAGAGTCAAGTCCAAGATTAATTTTAAATCATTCATATAATATGTAATATGAAATGAACGCACGGAAGGCGAATATCCTTTTGATTAATTATTTATTTCAGTATTTTGTACAGCTGCTAACTGCGTCTGGAGTGTGGATAGCAGTTTTAAGCGACTACCTTCACAAATTATCCTTGTTTTAATCATTATTCATTTTTTCTCCTTTGAAGAAATATTCACCTCTTTTCTTTCCCATTCTGTAGCAAAGTGTGTGAGGTCACTGAATATGTTGCGGATAATCATTTTTCTTGTGTATGTAGTTGTTGTGTAACATTGAATTTGTTTGAGTTTTGTGTATATTCGGCTTGACCATCAGTATGATCATTCTGCTGGAATGACCAGTCAGATTGGAACATCTCATCACTGAGCACTTTTTGATAACCCATTATCCGTTCATTTTCATGTTGCTCCTTTTTCAGGCTAATAAATCACAAAATCACACAAGCTGTTTTCTTTTTGTGTGTTTGCAAAGTGATGATGATTAGTGATCAAGGATGGATCTCTTCTTGTGAGATATTATAGGTAATTTATTTAAAAACGCAACAAGGTGTGAATAGTCCAGTCCAAAGGACGTTTTAATGAACGGATGCACGTTTTTATTTGATTTTCAATTTATGAACTAAATTACTATATAAACCCGTTTTTTACTCCTACTTTTTTGTTTAAAAAACACCGAAATTCCGGCTGAGCTCCGTCAGCAGCTTCAGCCTATTCCGTTCTGATGAGGAATCAATTTTGCCGACGAGAGGCAATACAGAGAGCAATGAGTATGATGATGACGAGGTGAGGATTCCTCCCTTTAGCTTTGGTCTCAAGGTGTGCAGCAATACAATGTGCACGTTGCTTTTTTAACTGAGAAGTAGGCTTGTAGGATGAGGACGGTATATTACACGGGGTGCATATAACGTTTTTGCTTATGCAGCTCTAGCTCTACTAACTGTGGAGTCGTCGTATATTATGGAAAGACGGCAATTTTTATTATGAGGTAGTGCAGAATAAACAAAACAGCTCAACTCATCATCGCGATATTCAATATTGGCCAGTCAGCAGCAAGGACAAAGATGATGATCATGATGATGATGAATGAGTCAATATGATGATGGTACTTGACGGTAGTAAAAATTGGTGTTTTGCATTACGAATTGTGCTTAATGGAATGCGTTTTTTTGTTTGTTTGCATTTTGGCGATGATGATGGCAGACGTATTATAAGAGATTCGTGTAGGTTAATAATGACAATGATTTTGCAGATATCTTTGAGGGGTGACTAGGAGAGATCCCTGAATCCCTGTGACTATGAGTGAATTTAGACCGTGCGTCAGGCAGTCAAACAAAGTATACGTGTATATCTTGAGCTTAAAACATTGACATAAAAAATGAATGACTAACAAAAAGGATGAACCATTTACAACAGGAGAGATAACCGTGATTATCGTCAGACGGTGTTACGCAATCCTGAAGATTTGCCAAATATGCAAAAAATACATACATAAGTGCGTTATACATACTTAATTATTACAAGTAGTCAGAAAAAATGAAGGTAAGGTGAACTAATTAAGACTTCATAAACTTTTATACGCATTTTAATCATGCGCGCTTTAGGAAGAATGAACAAATTTCTGAATAGTTAACAAAAATATATTTATTTAGAGTATGTACTAAGGTTCTACATGTGTGAATAGATACGTTGATGTGAAGAAGTGGAAGGAAGGACTTTTTTGACCGGTTCCTTGTGTGCGTAAACGCATTCCTCTAGACTATACAGGGAATGAATGAGAAAAAGGGATTTTTTTACAAAAGCAAGTAGAAATAGGTGAAGAGGGAAGTTTAGAACTTACAGAAAGTAGTCCGTTAAACCATATTATTATTGTATATGACGTGTACGAAGAATTGTTGTTGCATTATTTAGTATGCCCATCCCCAGTAGGCCTTGTTTTTAATATTTCTGTACAGACAAGAATGTATTTGATTTTGGAGTTCGGTTCGGCCCTCATTTTTCCTTATACACTTTCTGTTGGGTACATAACATTATAGGTACGTTGACGTATGAAGAAATTTTTAATACCATTTTTTGGAAGCGTGTTTAAGAAAATAAGGTGTATGCATATGCAATATTTATACAACACAAAAATGTGCAAACCAAAAACTTGTATACAATATTGATGCATGTATGAGAATGTTATACTTTTTTGGAAAAGGCGACTTTGTCTATGACATAAACAATGTGATACAATTTTTTTATACATACGATTCTGCCCTTGTACTTCAATATAAATTTTCCATACTACAGGACAGAGGGTACTTTGACATTTTCAGTTTTCTTAGAGAGTAATTTACAAGCTGCTTACAATGACAATGCATATTATAACGATAATTGTCATTAACAAAATTACTATTCATTTCTATCCTAGCCATCTTTTTACCTCTGGTAATGCATAGTTCTCTTGACTCTTGTCATAATGGCCAGTAAATGACAGTTGTGTAAGGAAGGAAACATGAGAGCGATGCGCAAAATATTTTTAAAGACATTAGTTGACACTATAATGACTGGGTAGATTGTTGTGTGTCAATATGAACATGATGAAATTATGCTTCTCCGACTGTCTGGAGTCAAGTTTCTCAAGAATCCTTGTTGAGAATCAGTGCAATTAACCGCTAGTAAATGCGACGTAAATTGAAAAATCGATTCCTGAAAGGTGTAGTTAAAAATGATTGTATATACCTAATATTATCACTGTCATCAATTGTCTACATCATATCCGCTTTTCAAAATTAAGTATTTTATTTATTTTATTTTCATTCCTCACGTCGACATTTCTACTTTTCCATGCACTAAACCCGTAATGTGAATTGTTATTGCAAGAAAATTCTTTCGTGGAATTTTTTTTAGCACACGTGTCGAATGTTGAATGGTTTTACCAATGGATTCCAATTTTCATATAACAAACCAAACAGACCAAAAAGTTTTTCCTTTTCTACTAAAACTTTTAAATGCGTACAATAAAAAGTTTTCATCAAATTACCATTCGGCAGAACCCGGCCTAAACTGTAATAACACTCTGCCGCTGCTATAAGGTCGGCATATATTCTGTACGAAGCAACGGAATAGCTGTTTCAACTGCTTGTCTCACAATGCCCCCAACAATTCTCCAGAGTTTCTTAAAACTTTAATGCAAAAGTACAAAGCACAAAAAATTGTTCTACAATCAGCAAGCCTTGGCCATGGACGATGTGCTTCCTTTTTTAATACTTTCCCGCATAAAGTTGTACATTTTTAGTACAAACATCATCAAATCAGTACTACTGATTCAGTAGCATATAAAAATGTCCAACAAGAGCAGTAACAATATAGTCCATTTTCCGCACCTACGTGTACATATTTTCCTTTAGGCTGGAAATGGAAAGTGCAAATTGCCCTTGGAACACCAAAACTATTAACATGAAAAATGCCATGCATACTTCTCGCCTCTCTTTCTTGGAGGAAACACGATATTGACACGCATTGCCAACCAAAACTAACAGAAAGAACCAAAATGCCCAAAACCTAAGAACTCTAAAAGCAGCTTTACCGATTGGAGAAAAGCAAGCAATATTGAAAGCATATTATAATACCATACCAAATACCATACCATGTTGCTAGTTTCAGCAGAATGACATCCTCAATATTGGAAAAACAGTACGTACACGTTGAATGTACTCTGAAATAAATATTTTTCCCGAAAATACTTTACATTTACAAACACACGGGGTGCATGGTGCATGTAAAATGTAGCATGGACCAAACAGAAATTCAGTGTTCCTCCTCACATCACACTCTCAAAGACCACTAATGCATCTTATCTGATTGGATCAACGTTGTCTTCTATTTTACTATACAGGCTCTAAAGGTTCCCGTAGAGTCCGATTACAAGTACATTTACAAGATGAAATGCTTGTTTTTGCATTTTACTGAATTCAATTGTAAATGTGAAAACTATAAACGCAAAATAGGAAACTGGTTAAATTTGTATTCCAATTCAAATTTGAAATTGCATTCTACATGTTGCTAGTTTAGACTTTGCATTTGTATTTTCCTATTGTCCTACTCTCGAGAGTTGAACAGAATCCAACTCTCGATTTTGGCATTGTGCTTCCTATTTTGGTACCAAAATCGATGCATTGCATTTGCATTGCATTGTACTCTAAACACCACATGAGAATAGGAAAGTACAATATGAATGCAACTGAAATTTTGCATTTGACTATAAATGCCACATTATGAATTGGAATTGGAATGCAATCCAAAATACCACAGTATGAATTGGAATGCAATGCAAATTGCCAACTATAAATGCAGAAGTGGAATTGGAATGCAAAATTTTGGCATTGTAAATGTACTTGTAATCGGACTCTACGGGAACCTTAAGAGCTTGTTTGTTGGACTCTGAAAAAAAAAACTTTTTCTACCACGCCACATTTCTTCCTAATTTTTTGTCGTTGTTTCCTTATACATGGCTCGTATAGATGTTTTTGCGCTATCAAAAAAAATCCTGTGATCAGGCATCTACAGCATGCTCAGCAGTATATTGCCCAATGGTCCAATAATAATAGGGGATATTCCTATTCCATATATTCCTGCGTTACTATTAAGGTTCCCGTAGAGTCCGATTACAAGTACATTTACAATGCCAAAATTTTGCATTCCAATTCCACTTCTGCATTTATAGTTGGCAATTTGCATTGCATTCCAATTCATACTGTGGTATTTTGGATTGCATTCCAATTCCAATTCATAATGTGGCATTTATAGTCAAATGCAAAATTTCAGTTGCATTCATATTGTACTTTCCTATTCTCATGTGGTGTTTAGAGTACAATGCAATGCAAATGCAATGCATCGATTTTGGTACCAAAATAGGAAGCACAATGCCAAAATCGAGAGTTGGATTCTGTTCAACTCTCGAGAGTAGGACAATAGGAAAATACAAATGCAAAGTCTAAACTAGCAACATGTAGAATGCAATTTCAAATTTGAATTGGAATACAAATTTAACCAGTTTCCTATTTTGCGTTTATAGTTTTCACATTTACAATTGAATTCAGTAAAATGCAAAAACAAGCATTTCATCTTGTAAATGTACTTGTAATCGGACTCTACGGGAACCTTTATGACATGTTATAAAGCGGATTATACTCCTACACACACCACCGCCGCGATACATACATAAAGGTCTCTCACTGTCGAGCGAGATAGGAGAGAGTGTGTCTTCTTTCTGAAAATATATTTATTCCTGTAGTTTTTTACGAGGGTAATGTTGTTGAGTTACTACACACATTTAGCTGGCGCTGCTGCTGTTTCAAAAGTGGGTGTCCGTTGGATAGCTTCGCCGTGGAGTTCTCAACAGGGACATTTGAGGCAGAAGGGAATCTTGTGCTCCGGCTCTACTTGTGAAGGAGTCAGGTTGACTTGTGGCGTCGCGAAGGAGAGACGATACTCACTCTCGCCTCTCGCCACTTTTCGACGTGCTCCTGCTCCTCCACTTGAAAAACTCCATTTTTCAGTAGTTTCCCCCTCGATAGGCAACCTGGGGTAAGTAAATTATTATAAAGGACACTGGGTTCTGGGTAGAGCCAGTGGAAATTTAAGGGGGGAGGGCAAATTTGTGGTGAAATTTGCCAGGGAAAAAGTAGTCAATAGGTAGCTAAGTTTTTAGACCTGTGGTGTGTATAAGCAGCTCAGGTAGAAAGGAAATTTGGTGTGCAGAAAAAGGCGGCCTTTTGGTGCGGACATTGACACGGTGGGACAGGGAAAACCTGTCGGAAAGACGTTAGTAGGGTTTTTAGAGTAATTTTGGGGTTTGTGGTAGAGATGTTGTTGATTGCTTGTCTGTTGTACGGAAATGGTAATGGGCTTTTGTTTTCTTCCGTAGAAGTTCTTACCTGTACCACATGACTAAGCTTTGGAAGCCGCCAATGCCACCTTAACGGCTTTTAACAATGTCTACGTCATGGGATCCTTACGGTGCGGTGGGAGGGAGTGTGTCTCATGCTCCTAGTGCCAATTCCGCAGGCTCTATAATTAGTAGCCACAATCATCATCTCCCTCCACCACACCATCATCCTCATTTGACATCTTCCACGGTTGGGGTTATCTCTTCGGTGCCCTCAACCAGTCCTCCGTCTTCCATATACTCCCATGCGGGAAGCAGTAGTGTTAGCAACATGCCACCTGGAACGTCTTCGATGTCTCATATTCCTCCAGGTCAACCACCCGTCATGCGGGGTCATCCGGTGACATCACCCCAGCAAAGTTATGTACACCCCCCTTATCCTGGTGGTTACGTGCCACATTTGGGATCTCACGTACAACCACCTCCTCATGGATCTCCTCATGTTCCTCCGCCATATGCGGGAACGCCTGTGATTCACCCTTATCCTCCACCTTCGTCAGTGACAACGACAAATCAATCCAGTAGTCCATATCATCACCCACTGGCTCCGGTTCCTCCGCTACCAGGTACTGCGCCGTTACCTCCCCCATTGGGGATGCCTCCCTATAATCCAAGTCATCCGTACACCCAACCACCGCATCATATACCGATGACAACTCCCCCAATGACCACTCAACATCATGTGATTCCCCACTCCACAACGCATAGTCCTATTCCGCAACCATACAATTTGAAAGTAACCGCAGGAGGGTCTCCTCAACCAAATTCGGCTCCAATTCCAATGACACCTGGGCCGGTGCCACAAACACCCATTGGAGGCCCTCCTCCAACCCCATTTTCTAATGGACCACCCGGGGGTCCAGAACATGACCTTCCTCCTGAATTACTGTCAGCAGGGTGGAGAAAATTTTGGAGCAAGAGGGAAAACAGATGGTACTTTTGGAATTGTAATACAGGAGAGTCCTTATGGGACCCTCCTCCTCTTCCCGGTCGCTATCCTCCTCCACAACCAGGAGTGGTGAGTGTTAAATTTAAATGAATATGTAATGTATAGTAAGCGTACTGTAGCAATTAGGTATTTTTCAACTGAATTTACTTTATATCATATTTTAGTACGACCCGTTAACGGATCCACTAGGGATTTCTTGTGCCAATGGACCCGGAGGTGCTAATCATTTGAATCTAAAAAGGCGTGCTTCTTCTGGCGAACAACTTGTTGGTCCAGTAGTTAAAAAGTTTATTCTGGCGTAAGCACCATAACTAATTACATACTAACTGGTAAATCAGGTATTAATCTTTAACTGGCTTATTTGCTTTTATCCTTGCAGTGGACCTTGGGATTTGGAAGTCACTTCAAATGTACATTCCTCGGAAGCGGCCATCCAGAATCCCCACCTACTTCCCCCTCACCCAGACATAGAGTTACAACGTTCCCAACTCATCGCAAAGCTGCGACAATGTTACCAGCAATCATGCCAGTCTCGGGAAGGTATTGACGCACCAAAAGAATCTTTGAACAGGTATATAGTGACTTAAATGACACATAATATACTCAAGCGTTACCTTTAGCTTTGGTTATAAATTTTGACTATGCATAACTTGTAGGTGGATAATGGAACGCAAAATCCGCAATTTGCGAGGCATCGATCCTGTATTCCCATCGTGTGATACGACTGATGGTGTTGTATCGCAAGTAATGTTCAAAGAGATAATGAACGATATTCCTATGAAAGTTGTCAAACCGCGATTCACTGGGGATGCGAGAAAGCAACTTGCAAAATTCGCGGAAGCATGCAAGAGAATAATTGAAACCAGGTAAGGGAAAAAGTCCAAGTAAAAATTATTCCACAGGTGTAAAGTTGTAATGAAATATTTATTATGCAAATTTTGCTGTGATGATACGATGACGAGTCTGATCATGAGTTTTCATTGCTCTCCTGTTATGTAACTGCGGGCAAAGGTTTTCTTTGAATACTGCGGTTAAGATGTGGGGAGTTCATGGATTTGAAAGATTTGAGGCATTTGTCTGAGCGTTCCTTTTCAAAGGCTCATTTTGGAGTACTTGATGCACTGTAACTTAATTTTAATAGCTCTGTTCAATTTTTTATCGTTTCAGAGATGCTTCAAGTGAATCCCGAAAACTTGTCAAGTGGAAAGTCGAAGAAACGTTTTCCTGGCTAAAATCAACTGTCGGTGCTCCTTATGAAGCTTTCCAGGAAAGGCTGGCTCATCTCAAGGTTACTTGCCAACCTCACGTACACACGGCTGCGAGATCCTCCGTTGAAGGAATCTGTCGAAAGATGAGCTTGCTGGCAAAACAGTATGGTCAAACTGTGCGGGAAGCTCATCTCAAGCTTTTCGTTGATCCTCAGAATGTGAAACAAGATCATGAACCGGTAAGTACATTTGCACGGAGTATTTCAAAGGAAATGGAGATTGACTAGTGAGTAGGATGTTTGCAATCGTGTCCTGCATAATGATAACTGTCGTATGGTGTATGTTTTTAGGAAAAGGGAAGATTCCGTTGCCACCCTGCACTTTGTGGTGGGTATGTATTTTCGGATGCGGGCAAACTTCCAGCAATCGATTATATTCCTCAAGACAAAGACCACGTGTTGCTGAAGTATAAAAATGACATTGTCCGTATCTCATCACTATTCCTTCAGAAGCTAGTAAGTTAAGAAACTTACAACACGCTGGAATAATTTTGTTAAGGACTTGACTGAAATTTTAAATCATTGCTAATTTTTTGTTGTCGTTACAGGAGCAGCTATATAGGTACAACTGCGTAGATGATAGAAAATTTGAGTTTTTTCTTGCTCGCTGCTACTGTGTGCTGAGACGTTACAACTCCTATTGCGAGGATTTTGGCCACGCCAATGCAACACAGAGTAAGCCATTCAAACACATATCTCTTTACAGTTTTTTTTATCAGAAGTGGACAAGTACAAAGTAGTGATGACAAAGATGACGAGTATGATTGTCACGTATACATGCTCCCGAAGTTGTAATCCGTTTCAAAGGTTCTCTTTGATGTGGATGTTTTGTCGAGGGTGTGACAATTTTGATTTTATTGAGGCATTTGTCTGAACGATATTCTTTCTTTGTTAAATCATGTTTTGTGAAACATTATTCCGTCGTATACGATTCTATAATTGTTGCCATATTTTGTTTCTACAGGTTCTTTGCCGGTGACAGTATTTGAATCAATCCAACGAAACTTTGGGGTCACGTTTGAATGCTTCGCTTCTCCGCTGAACTGTTACTTTCGACAGTTTTGTTCAGCGTTTCCAGACATCGATGGGTACTTTGGGTCAAGAGGTACTTTCTTGGACTACAAGCCTTTATCAGGCTCCTTTCAAATGAATCCCCCATTTTCAGAAGACCTAATGGATGCAGCCATCACACATGCTGAGGATCTATTAGGTGAGCCAAACAATATAAATGTTGTATAGGTTTCGACTAACGATCATTAGGAAGAAAGTAGTGATGACAAAGATGACGAGTATGACTGTCACGTATACATGCTCTCGAAGTTGTAATCCGTTTTAAAGGTTCTCTTTAATATGGATGTTTTGTCGGGGGTGTGACAGCTTTGATTTTATTGAGGCATTTGTCTGAACACGTACTCCTTAAAAACTGCTTATTTTAAAGAGATCTCATTTATATGACCATTTATCTATATAATCTCTATCAATTGTTTGTTTTAGCTGGCACGAAGGAACCTATGTCTTTTATAATTTTTGTTCCCGAGTGGAGCGATGAGAAAGAAGCCAAGGAAAAGGATGAATCTGCAGAAATCGAGTGCCCCTGGATCAAAAGGTTATCAAACTCTAGGTGGAAACGCAAGCAATTGGCCGTACCAGCCTTTGAGCATGAATTTCGTCATGCAGCTCAGCACTTATTGCCAAAGTAAGTCAATCGGAACAATATAAAGGATGTTTCTATACTATTATGCTTTTTTTGCTGCTATTATTAAATGAATTGTAATTAATTCTTTTTTCACAGGAGTGAAGTATCTGTTCGATCGCCACACACAACAGTAGTGTTCTGGCTACAGAATGATGCAGGATATGAAGAATGGAAGCCAACAGACGAGAAAATAGACGCCTTTACAGATGCATATAGACCAGGTCGTGAAAGAGAGCGGGATCGACAGGCGCTATTAGCACCAGAGCGTCAAAATCCTCACAAGGATGACAAAGCCGTCGCTGCTGAGGTCGCAGCCATGAACGCAGCCTAGTCTTGTTTGGAGACCGGTTATTCCGTAGTTTCGTCACGGGAAGAAGGTTTCGCTCTTCGGGGTTTGATATTACGGGAATATTAAGCCGATTGTCGTCTGGAGTAAGAATGATTACAGGAGTGTGTTTGTTAACTAAAGATAATCAAAAGTTTGGGAGAAGTTCGACAGGGCACAACAATCGTAGGAATTTTTCATTTTAGTAGATATCTATTTCACCTGTACATTTGCATTATGAACAAAAATATATTAACTACAAAAGATGCACTATTCACGAAATGTTTTTGAATCAGACAGACGAGACGAGACGTCTGACACAAAGAAAGTATACTATGAACTTGTTAAGTTAGATCTGTAAAAAATATCGGAACAGTAGTTGTTAGCTTTTTGCTTTAGCCTAATTCTTTTGATTATAGTGAAAATATAGACAGCTTTAAATAATCAGTAATAAAAAATAATTGGTTTGTTGTTTGGCCATGCAAATTCCTAATTCTTTTGTTCAGGAAAACATTATTGTTTGTGGTACGAGCGCCACATTAGGCTAGGGCATTATTTGTGTATTAAATGGAGAAATGTTTGGAATAGTATTTTTTCGTTCTGTAGAAGTAGAATAGTAATTACATATTTCTTTCAATAAGTCACGCTGCAATATTATATTTAGTTTATCTAAACTCTTCGAAACGCATTTGGGTTTCATTTCGTCGTACTAGATCAAGTCAAATCTTAATTTAATATAAAATATAAAACTGTTGAATTGTAAGATGAGGATCACTTGCTTGGAAGCTATATTATATTATGTAATTTATGGACGTTATTATTTTTCGATTCGAAAGCTATATATTAAAGGACACACACGGCACACAGATTGTTATGAATTTAAATATTTTTGACAGGAATTCTAGTGAATGGCGAACTTTGAACTTTGTATTTTTATGTTGAGACTTTGTGCACAGTTAGTATTTACGTTTACCTAAGAAAAAAGCGTATTGTTTAATGCTGCTATTGTTAATGAAAGGACTTGATTTAGTGTTAAATTTTCGTAGTGTGTTTTATTTTTGAATCCATTAGCATTAAAATCTCGAATTGACGCATTTTTTGTGTATTTACATATAAACTTAAATTGTTGTACACGAAATTATTGTGGTGATGACATGAATGTTATGAATTATATAAGTTATGCAAACTGAGAAAAAAAAACGCCAACGGAATGATAATTATTACAGTTATGACCGAGAAAAGTAGAAGCTGTTCTATAAGTTGTTTGACTTTTATTATTGTTGGGAAAAAGTTTTATTTTAAAAATAAAAACATTTGATAAGAAATACAAAAAATATAATTTTTATGAACACTTATTCTCTTCACCAGCAGATCAATTTCATTTTGTTGAATTCGTACCAGTGGATGAGTTTGCTGGTCTTCGTATCATGTATCGAATTCTGGGTTTGTTTCCACTGCCACTACCACTATTACCATCCGACGAGTTACCATTTCCATTTTGACTCTCAGTTTTGATGGTGGTTGGTGGGCTGGCGTTCATTAAAGCTGTAGGTATTAAGTTAAATGTAGGGGTACTCATACTCATTTGTTGGGGAGTTCTTCTGGCCGCATTTAAGGCTTGATGAACAATCTCACGACGCAGGTCATTGTTGCTCTTTTGAAGTTCTTGTACTTTGGCTTCCAACTCTACATTTCGGGATTCCAGGGTTTGTTTTTCTGCCACTGGAAAAAAGCAAGAGATTATTTTTAAGTATCATAATACCTACCATATTGCCTGCTACGTTATTATCATACTGCAAAAAAAGTTACGTCTTACACAATTGTGCGATTTTCGTGTGACATTCTTGAATATATTTCACAGGATTTGCTATTTGAAGCTGTTGTTTTGTTGGATCATACGTAGCCAATGTGGCGGTTGGAGCGGCAGTTGGCACTGTCGAAGGTTTCTGGTCTCCAGCGTTTACGGTCTTCAGAGATGAGGTTGAAGTAATTACCGGAGTTCCTGACGAAGACTCTGTTTTGATAGCACAAGAGCTTCCCGCAACCGCAATGACTGTTTTTGCTACAGCAGGACTAGAACTTGACGGTACGCTACTAGTGGTAGCTCCCGATGTGGCAGTAGCAACAGGCTTTGCAGAAGCTGTTGCTGTAACATTAGAATTAGCTGGAGTGACCTTCCTGAATTGTTGTGCGGGTATTAAAATACCAGGGCGAGTCGGTGTTTGAACCGGTTGAAAAATTGTTCCTTGTTGACTTTTGGGCGCCACAGCAAGAATTGGAATCAGTTTGGGTTTGGCAACGGACACTGCCTCCTTCTGAACGGGCACCACATTCGAGGGCGTTGGATGAATCCGGGTTAGCCCCAGGGCAGATAACGTTTTTGCAGTGCTCATATCTTTGCTCGTGTATTGTTGCTTCAAACTACCCGTTGGTTGTATGTCGATTCCGATATCACTTAGCTCCGAAGAGTCCCCATCATCCTCACCGTCATCCTCATCATCGTCCATCATATCAAGTTCATACTGGGGTCTAACATCTTTCTCCGGCTTACGTCGTTGCTGTATTATCGTACTGGGTGTTGAGGTCGTTTTGATGATACGACCTCCAGATCTTGGCGTCAAACGTGGGAGAGGGGGAACACTTTTTGCATTAGCCAAACTTGCCGGTTTTGACTGAGATGCTGTCGCCATCCCCACTGATTGCATTTTAATCCTCCCTAAGCCCACTGTTGAAGGAGTTGCAGAGGATGCTCCCCTATCTCGTAAAAATCTGTTTCCCGTTGCCCCACTTTCCCCTCTTGACTTGCTCGTGTTAATAAACCGATTTGCTGGCTTGGAACAAGTTGTCACCGCATGAGGAGTGGTATTAACTCTTGTAATTGTTACGGTGTTGGTTGGAACCTCATAGGCACCCCCCTCACGACCTTGATTATATCGGGAAATAGTTAGTCGTTCCTCGTAATCCTCCTCTTCTCCCTGCTGCTCTTCATTACCGACAGGCTCCTGTAGCAGTTCCATAGGTACAATGCTCACTGTTCCTCCTGCAGCGCGTCCCTTTTTCGCTGGCGGCGGGGATGATTTTTTAGCCTCTTGAATGCGAACCTCATCAGTCTCCTCCCCTTCATCCAAGTACTCCATGTCCTCCATCTCATTATCAGCCTCGTCTTCGTCCTGATCTCGGTGTAGCTTCAGGTCAGGGAAATAATGACGTCTTGTTGGCTTTCCTTCAATAAAGTGCATGCTGCAAACCTGTTGTAAGCACAAGCAACATAATTTACGGATATAGTGTATAATCTCAAGTTTCCCCAAAATAGTCCAAGACCTTAATTGACCAACTTACCCTGGTCAGATTGTTCACTTCCAAGTCTGGCCTTTTCACCCTTTCCAACCATAACTTTTGCAACTTGGGCTCTACTGGAAACTTGAAAAACTGGTAAGGTTCTGGGCACATGCATTGCGCATGGGATTTGCCCTTGTGCTTTGGTTTCTGGCAATTTTTCGCCTTCCATTGATTAACCCTTCGCTGGGTGCTTCCACATCCGGGCACCACGCAGTGGATCCCCAACAGAACATTGGCCATCATTTTAATGATCTATTTTCAATCTTTCCCTTTACAATTTTGCTAACTTTAATTAAAGTTATTTTGTGCAAATATATGGAGTAACCCACACAGTTTCTTCACCTATTTTCGTTTTAGTGACTAGAGTGGCACTGGCATTCTTTACGTGACTCCCAACCAGCAGAAGCAGCGTATTATCAATATTGCCTTCGTCTTCTTCCTGAAATCCACTAGTGTGCATGCTCAGTAGTCAACTATTTCGGTTTTTATCTTTTCCCTACTGCTGCAAAATGTATATGTAACAACAGCACTATGCGGTATTCCGTCTGTTGATGTAATGGCCTTTCTCCCTTTCCAAAAAATCCCAATAAAAGATTGCGCATTGCGCATGCTAACAAGTTGCATGTCTCTTCGTAATCAACAGCACACAGATCACCATACGACGGAGTCATCCTCATAAACCTTTGCATACAGAAAGCCCCGAATCGAATCTAGTGTACAACCAGGAACGCGATATGAAAATGTTGTTTTGTGGTATGCCTCGTGTGGAACAACGGCACAAGGGAAAGGCATGAAAAATGTACTTTTCATCTAGAATAGGGGACAAAACAGGCAAGAAATAGCAGCTAGAGCAGCGAACAACGATGGAATACCACTTTACGAAAATGATCCCAGGGAAAGAGGACGCATGCGCGCAGACGCAGAGTGTGGCATCGTGTCAGCAGAGAATTTCTGGCTTCTGTTCCACATCCACACACACGAAGTAAGCCAAATCGGACAAGCTTACTTTTTGGCGGTGGTGGTGGTGATGTGGTGGATTGCAAACAGGCAGCCTTTGTCTACTTGCTCTACTAGGTGTATATTTTGGATATTATAGAAATCTGATGTACTTCAATTTTCGATATAAAAGGCTTCCACCATCATACCACCGAAATTAGTAGGACAAACGGTGGGTTATGTCTTTTTTCGTATAGCTATGCGTTTCCTTTATAGGTACAAGTTGCTACACTGTAAAATGATGTAGTTGATTTGCAAAACTTAAAAACGGGATATTCCAGAGAAGAGAAGGTTGTTGAAGTTGAAGTGGGTTACGGTTTTGTGGACTAAAAGGAATGCTTCCGCTGGGATTATGCATAAAATCGTTTCTCAAACTTCTAAGTATGGTTTCATGGTTTCATAGAAAGTTCTTTTACGACAACGGTAAAATGTACACATAAAACCAACGAAATTATTAACAAATTGTCTTGGATTATGCTGACAATCGTATTCGCATGAAAAAGCAAGCACTAAGTACCACCACGATGGACGCTGAACCTTGGGCATTCGGGGTAATTCGAAATTGAAACTTGTTGGGTTTGGAAAGTTTGGATGCATCCAATGAGATCCGGGTTATTTTTCCAGAAATGACATGCGAGCGCTACTGCTATGCTCTTAACATAAATTTCCAACATATTTCGTAATTTTGTAAAAAAAATGCAATGTGCAATGCAATCACCCACGTGTCGTCGTGTGTGGTCTGTATAGATATGCTGTCCTGTAGATTGCGGTTTGGGGCAAAGTAAGATCTGCTGGAGTTCGGAGTTTTGCCTGTCATGGTGGTGGTGAGCAGAAAAGCGAAGTGGCCCGGCATTATTGACATTGACAGCGACGAAATTGTAGTCTAAGGGACTCCAAGAAAATTCTGGGAACGAAAACCGAGACAGACGACAACGTCAGTTGTGAGCAGCACGTGCAGTAGCAGAATACCCGGTATTTAGTAGCCACCACAATTTGCTGATGGATGATGCTGAGTTTGCTTTGAACATTTGTTGAAGTTGAAAGGTTACTGAAGTGGTGAGTGTTTCAAGAAATAACAAGTGTTTTTGTGAAAAGAGTAACGGAAATTTTGAAAAGTTAATTTTTGTATGTTGTGACCGATTTTGTTTCAGGTTCCCCGGGACTTTGGAGAAGGCTGACCTGTTTGGTGATTGACAGTTTTGAGCGTATGACATTGGACAAAGATTTAGCTGAATATCTGTGATTTCAACTGGCAAAAAGGTAACTAACTGTTAAAATTTAAAGATAAAGTGAATGATGAGAAAATATAAATGGCATTTTTACCACAAACTAACTACCTGTTTTGCATGTTTTTGAAAGATATCTGTGGAACAGCGACATCAAATTACGTAATTTATCTCGCGCAATTACACTTCTTGTCAAGGTTGGTCAGTGTAAACCTGTGGAATCAGGATAAACCGAAGGCAGTTAGAAAAAGATGCCGAAGAAGTCGTCTCCACCTCCACCTGTTGGGTTCGGGCTCCGTACGGGACGGAATTCGGGGAAAAGGGGCAAGGGTATTATGGATTATGCGGAGCAGTTTCAGGAAGACCTTGTGGCACGTTCACTGAACATAGATGGAGAATCTGTACTCGTCCTCGAGTGTAAGTTCTGTCACACCTCCATTGGACAGCGCTCTGACAGGATCAAGGAGCATTTGCACAGCAAGAAGCATCTAAGGTTGAAGGCAAAGTCGTTGGCGGATACTCAGCAAACCGCAGTTGATTTAACAGAGAAAAGCAAATCTACAAATGATAGTACGTCGTCAGCTGCAAGTAGTCCTCCTCCCTTGGAAGAAACTCCTGTACCTCTCCCGTCGGTGTCTCAGAATGAATCATTAATCTCAACCGGAAATGAACTTGATTTGACACATGCAAATGAGACAATCTCCTGGATGTCTGCTGATCTTCCTGGTGCTGCACCACAAGCTTACAATCAGACAGTGCAAATTAATCACAACTTAAATGGAGCTTACGCAGTTAATGAAGCCAATGGCAAGATGAGTCGAAAACGCAAGTCCAATGAAAGCAGCGTTTCCGATCAACCTTCAGATTTTGAAGAAGCGGATAAATGGTTGTGCATTCGTTGGGGAGGATTTGACAACAATCTTATCTCAATGTTCTCCAAGTACCGAGATCTGGGGCTTTTCACTGACTGTAGTATTTTTTGTGAAGGCAAATCTCTCAAATGTCACAAGATTATTCTCTGTGCTAGCTCCGTGCATTTCGAACATGTGCTGTTGGAGAATTCGCAGCAGTATCAGGCCATCGTAATGAAGGATACTCGACTTTGGGAAATGGAAGCCTTGCTGGATTTCATATACAGAGGAGAGATAAACTTGCGTCAGAGTCAACTTCAAGACTTTCTTCGAACGGCGCAGGAACTGCAGATCAAAGGCTTGGTTACAACAGACGACGGAGGAGAGGCGAACAATGAATCAGACTGAATAAGAAATCTAATGTTGATTTTCAGTAGTTTTTAATGAATTTAATATTAACTACTCACCTTTTGATAAAATCGTTATTCATACTAACCTTTGATTATTTACGTACAAACAACCGAATTTGGATTAATTGTACTATGTAATTTTTCATAGTTGATATATTCTAATGTAAGTTAATTATTTTTATAATAGATTTATAAAATTATCATGTACATATTGTGAAAATCGAAAAATATTGTTATAAATAAAAACATGACAAATTCAAATGAAGCTTTTCCCATTGTTCATTGTCATACTGTTTTGGGCTTGTTGTGCTCCTTGAAAGTAAAAGATGGCAGTTTTATCCAATTCATCTTTTTCCTTCTGTAAAGTGAAAAAAGTTTATGCACCACAAAGCTTGAAATGGGCTTTTAGAATTATTACAGCAATTACTGAGACTATTCATGCGTTCATGGAATCGGGCCTGGTGAATGAATGGAACAGTTGGAAACTAATTTCGTAACATTGAAAGGGAGGGAGAGACAGGCAATGGCTCAATTAAAAGCAAGCCTGGAAATTTCATGGTCCAATTAGTTCCTATTCAATGTTCTACCATATTTTCAGAGTCCCAAAAAGCTTGCACACATATATCTCGTACTACTCATGACTCAGTCGTATGTGAAAGTTAGGCTTATATCACCAAAGAAATTTTGGGGGTTTGGTGTAAGTTCAATAAGGGTTCCACTTGTACCCGTAGGGAAATCATTATAGCCAAAGCATACAGACAGCTCTGTGATCTTCCTTAATCTTATTCAGATCTACGACACAAAGAGATGTAACATAAATCCTGGAATTTGTGGTATTGGTGGCTTGCAGGCTGTATTTTCCAACATGACGTGATGAAAAGATAAAATATTCTATAATATCCTTTTTGTGCAGTTTTGCCTTCCCATTTTCTGACTTTATTACCACCGTCGGCTACACTGAAGAGAAAGTTTTTAATTGAGTTGCTCTAGACCAGAGTTCAATTTTTATCACTTGAAAGTTTTCGTTCTATCATTGATTGAATGCAAACTAGAAGAAAGCATTTTCATGATGATGATGATGATCTAAAAGTACTTCAAACAAAACAAACAAAATGGAAAATAAATTATTAATAAACTTACTACCATCTAACATCTAATGCTACCTTACTTTTACATAACCACCACAAGCGGATTTTTGGATTATCATTCCATTAGAAGAGTGTATATCTGCTTTAAAAGGCAATTTATAATATCTAGTAGTCTTTTATCACAAGAGCGAAAGCAGAAGCCTGTGGAGAAAGTTTTCCAGAAAAGCTTTTCCCCGCTCCGCAATGGGAAAATTTTCGATAATGCCTCTTTTGTCTACACACATGCTATGAATTGCAAAAACTTGGTTCATTCCATTTCGTTTGTTTCATTTTTCATGCATGTTTAATGCTCTCTTTTCTTTTGCTGAAATCATAATATCATGTTCTTGTCTTCCTCTTTCCTTCCCACTCACTACACAACATTTTCCAGTCGTTTTCTCCACTTTTACAACAGCATCACAATGTTGCAGACCATTGTAGCAGTATTACACGTAAAAGCAAAAAAGCACACATCTTTCACTGCCTTTTACAACACAATCATCATGATCATCATCATAAAAAGATGTGTGTAATCTGTTTTATGGCATGTAATAAAATGAAAACAGGCTAAACACACACACAGCTTGGTGAAAACACGATGATAAATTCTCTCCTTTTCTGCTACATCATCAAAGTGGTGTCTCCCTGTTGTTGTCGAGGTCGACATTTCATGCCCCCACACACAAACCCAAGCGTACAAGCCCATAAATAAATATCATATTATATTCGCTGGCTCCCAGACCCAAGAAAAACTTTTTCTCAGGTCTGAAGGAGAAAATTGAAACGATAGATAATTTTATGTTGTTTATAACGTATAGCCAATATCCTTGGGTGGCAGGTCTATACGCTAAATTACACCCGAAATAAAAGGGAATGGTGAAATTGATGCCTGTGACATCAACATGGTATCAACTTCTGTGTACTTTGCGTTTGGGGCACGCTCCACTTCAACTTTACTTGGAAAGTTCAAAACATTTTCGAGACTTTCTCTCCAGTGTGAGAACATAAAAAAGGGAAATATAGTATTAACCTCCATAAAGACAGTCATATCATATGCCTTTTGTCACTGCCGCTGGCTACTGATATGCATCTCAAAGAAGATCCATAAAAATGGTAGTTTTATATGACCGCATATCCTCCAGTGGAGGACCTCCACAACTTGACAAACAACACAAAGTACAAAAGAATACATAACTGGTAATCAAATCAATGTGACATTGACAATTTCATTGATCACTCAGCCAGAGAGAAAGTGTGTTGCTATTCATTTGGAATGTGTGCTCGTTCCATATGCCGGCGATCCTACATTAGTCTCCTAAGAAAGCCTCTATGGCATATTTATATGTTAGCTTTCTCGGGAGTTCATTTTGCTGGTTTATTGTAGCCCAAAGAAAAGGCAGCGG